>WYDI02003486.1:0-54429 GCA_009867235.2 Psittacus erithacus
TTCTCCCCCCCCTCCTTCCCTTTCTTCCCTCCCTACCCTCCTCCCCCCCCCCAAAACAAGAGCAAACAAGTTGTATGTGAAATCAGTGCTGCTGCTGTAGAGTATAATGAACCAATGACTGAATAAATCTGCTTTGGCACACACCCTCGTAATTCACAATTCTATCAAACAATCTTCCATCTCCCCATTTTGAATTACTGGCATTTATGATGACTCTACCATGTGTTTTTCCTTCCCATTTTAACTCCCCCTTTAAAAACACAAGTTTATGTCTGCCCAGACAAGTAGGAACATTCTCAGCATGGGATATGCAATGAATTAATTGTTTGGTGGGGTTTTATTCCATAAGAAGTTTTGCCATCCCAGTAATATCTTCTGTAGTTTGCTTCCAGTGTGCTGTCAGCCCTGTACTTAGCCAGGTGTCATTTCTTTTTATTCAATAATGATACTATTTTCAGTTGTGCTAGATGAATGCTTCAGAAAGCTGTCTACAAATACACATTTCAGTTCTTAAATAAACTCATTTCAACTCTGTTCATACATATTTCATGTACACTTTATCTGATCATGCTAGTAAATGATTTATTTGCAGGAATGTTTACTCAAATGAAAGATTTTAAGGTTCAGGTAATTTGTGAAAAAAAAAAAACAACCAACCCTGCCATTAATCTGCATTTCTAATAATAAAAATCTGTACTATAAACCATAATTAAACTCAGGATCAACCTGTTACTGTACAGAAACATGAAATATGAGCCAAAGTTCAACAAAATCCATTCTAATTTAATTCATTTGCAATTAATTAATCTTGAGCTAATGGCAGACTAAGAATGATTTTTAAAACATGAGAATATTTTCAAAAGGTAATATATAAAAGAAAAAGCAATATTCCAGTAGTCAGCAGTTCACACACAAAGTTGCAATTCATAGAACAAATCACTTTCAAATTGTTCGGCCATTCATTGTATTTTTCATATTTGGATACTGAATTTGGTACAACAAAATTCATGTTGGTTATCTCAGCAACACAGCAGAACAACCTATTGACAATGCACTGCTGTCAGTATGGTATTATTTACAGAAAAGTTGATTTAACTGCTGAAAAGTATGTGATTATAAAAACTAGAGTTACCCATAACATATTCCAGTTGAATCACTTATGGTTATCTCCACATTTAGTTTCAATGTGCTTATACACAATTGATGCATGATTTATTTGCTTGGATGAGTTATTACAGATTAAAATGAGCCAATAGATATGATACCCATACTGATGAGTGCTATTGCAGGGTGCCTTTTAAACTATCAGCAGTGCTGAGAATCAATACAATACATCCTTCTTAGAAGTGTTCATATGTGCAGAATAGTTTGAAGACGTCACAAGCACTCTGAATACAAGCAGTTTAATATTTACAAAACACAGATAGGAGTATTTTGTGACATTATTAGCAATTTTCACATTTAAAAGTAAAATAAATAATCTTCAAGGCAAACAATCAAACTTCTGCCCTTAAAGAACAAAATGCGAGCTCTGAACACGCAGGCCAAACAGCAAAACTTCATGCAATAGTTTGTATCAGTTTACATTCAGACTCCTACAGAGCAGTGAGTTTACAGAGGTCCAAGAAGCATTATCCGTTATAGTCTGTCTTCTTTGATAAGAAATTAGTCTGTCATTCCTCTCTCTTCTGTTCTCTCTCTCCTTTTGCACTTTAGAAAGCAAATTGTGGCTCTGAACTATGGGGTAGCTCTAACATATGGGGATTTGGCCAAGCCAAAAAGCCTGTATTGTAAACAGCGGTTGAACTATCCTGTTGCCATTGGTGGGATTACTCATTCTGAAAATCACATAACTGCTTTGCAACAAGAAGGGTAAGGGACAATTAAGAAATGTTTTGAGATGACCTGTGTGTTGAGGGAGGAAAAGAGACATTTAACTATTTAACTGAGAGCTAGACAGCTAATGCTGCAGCATGAGGAGTTTCACAGCCTTAAAGGATTTATGGTTTTAGGTAGTCCTGTATTACAAGACAGTGGACGAAAAGTGACAATTCTATGTTACTAAAGAACAGCAGGATTACTGTAGTCCTTAAGGATGGGTTGATGCAGTAAGTCACTCCATGGAGGTTGAAATTATTTTGGTTGAGGGGTAAAAGGAATCATGTCCTACAGCTATTGCGAAAAATTAATCAACTCCTCCCCTTCCTCCTCTCACTTACCCTCTCTATGTATGTCAGTAGGTTGTAAGAGGGCTGGGTAAGTGTATTCATACACTGCAGGCAAGAGCAGAGATAATTGCCTGGTTTGTTGATTGCAACAAGACTTCAGTATAAAAAAAATGATATACTAGAGACCAGTTGCCTTGAACAGCCAGGGATTCCTGTTAGACAAGCAGGATATTGCAGTCCTTTACACGCTTGCAAGTTTGACTGGGAGATGCTTTTGTTCCTTAATTTGGGCCTTCTTGGCTGTGGCTTTTAGTTCCTACCTGACTTTATTATTTGTCCTTTTTAAAAGTTATGAGTGGTTTTATTTGTAAACTGGAAGGTTTATGCCAGGTTCATCAGGATTTATTTCTGTGGCAGTTGGCTATTGCCTACTGGGGGAAATGCCAGAAGTGGAGAGACACAGGATGCCTAAGGATGTGAACCACAGAAGGCAGATAAACCCACTGTTCTGAATTGACCTCTGAATGAAGCTGTCTTTTCCCACTGACTTGGGGGATGCTGAAGGTAGTCGTGTATGCTGAATATTAATCTTTCTGTATACCCCCCTTCTCACTAGTTTCATGGAGAACTGTCCCTTTGGGTTGTGGCATTCTAGCAAATGCATGGTAAGAGTGCTCTGTTTACGGAGTCTGTCTTAAATTCTGTTCAGTTGTTTCTTCTCAGAAAGAAACAAACAACCAACATTTACTTCTTTCCTAGACCATCATTAGTGATATTACTAAGCTCCTTCACAATTACTTACAGCTGAATCCATTAACAAAAAAAAAACCAACACCCTCTCCCTTTTAGGTCATACACAAGATGAGGGCAGATAAATTACTCTGACTACAGTGGGCTGCAGCTACATCGATTTCATCCAATGCATCTTCATTTCCTTCCTTTCCCACTTAGTTGCGTAATGTGAAAATTGGCCTATTTTGGTATTATTATGATGATTCTGAGCTTCTCATTCTTCTCTCACATAGTGTTGGCTGCCTAAGATGACCTCAGAAACAATCTGGTTAAAAAAATAAAAAAGAATTAGAAGAAGAAAATGTTCCCTTCCAGTGGCAACCTTTCAGTGAAGAATACCAGTATAGCTCCTGCTTACTGAATGCTTTCTGGGGCTATTCAGGATATGTAGGACATTCCCACTTATTCTGATTAACTTCTGATTATTGTAAAGAATGAAAGTACTTAAAAAAGAAAAAAAAAGAGATTAATCCTATTTCCACTGAATAGCTTTGTGCATAGCCAGCATATGTTTCAAACAGGGATAGAAAAGAAGTCTCTTTGGTATTTATTTCTAAAAAAAGAATAAATGAGGCAAATTGCTATTCAGGCTGTAGCCTGGGTTGTATGCCCGTCTATTCATAAAGGTTTTGAAGTGGTAAGAGCTAAGCTGGTGGCAGAGCCAGATCAAGGCTCCCCAGTAGAGTAGGCAGAAAATTAGTTTTATTGATCCAGAAGTGAGGGGTAGGAACAATCGCTGTGTCTGTAAGGAAAGAAAACCTGGACCTGGGTGAGCGAGGAGGTGGGTAAATCAGATTAGAGTGCCCATGATGTTAGCGGCTTCTTAGTGGGCAGCTGCAGCCAACCTGGCTTTCCACACAGTCACAGGTGAAAATAGGCAGTGGCACTTCTGTCATTTTGCTGTGTCCGTAGCAACCTGCAAACTTATGAAACCAACTTTTTTATCTATGTCTGGAACATGTCTTCCGTCCTGTCTGAACAGATTTCTGTAACCCAGTTAAGTGCTGTATTTGTGGCATTTACCACAACAGGCTAGTATTTGGGTTGCTACAATATTGCCTGTGATATAGGAGGCCCAAGTTCAAACCATGGTTCTCCCAACCAGTGACTACACTAGAGTAGAAAACAAGACGAACCCAGCCCTGCGCTTGCTTTGCATTCTGTACAGCTTGAAATCCCACTGTACATTATTACACCAAAATTGTAACCTTGAATATCTTTCCCACTTTAATGAAAATACTGTTTTTAAAAAATTGGTTTTGTTCATCTACAGTATCAAAGCCAAATTTCCATCAATGTTTGTGAGCACATTAACCTAAAGAACACACAGGCAAGGCACATATGAGGCAACCAGGCTGTGGAAAAGGAAATACACAGTGTAACTCCAAAAGAAAACAAGCATTTTTTTCATTCCAATGTGGTCTGTGTTTAGTCTGCCATTACTGTTATGAAAGATAATATATGTTTGTATTATGGCAACATGCAGGAAGTCTCAGTGAAACTGGATTTCGGCACTCTGCAGAGTGGCCTCTTAATATGCATGTTCTATTCAAATTTTCCCCAAAATCTACAAGTATAGTTAGCAGAGTCAAGAATTGAGCTAGGATTATGGGAGTCTGGATTCTGCGTGAAAAAATGAAGATAAAAGACATTCTGGAGAGCTATAGTTGACAAAGAGATTGTTTTGTCCATGCCCTTTCATTTAGGCAGAGAGTGGGGTCTACCTAAACCATTCCTGACATGTTAGTACATTCTGTTTCAAAGAGATATCTCAGTTTTTCAGCTCTATCTGGAAGATACTAAGACTACTTGAATAAAGAATTGAAATTAACTGATTAAAAAAAAATAGCATGCATATTTCATGGACTGACATTCATCCATAGTGTAACATGTATTTGCATTACTCCAAGTCTACGCTGTTCCACCACTTTGGACTTCAGATACTCTTTCCATTACTGCTTATAAGAGATACTGGCAGGCAATATCAACAGTTCTACATACCTTTTAATTTAAAAAAAAAATGAACTAAACACTACTACACTGTAACATACATAGGGAGTAAGGAGCTGAGAATATGAAGGATGTAAAGTATCAAGTAAGTTGTTCCCTCTTGTCAGAGTCAGTAGTCTGGACATTATATTGGCAAATAACACTTATGATGAATTGCACAGCTCAATCTGCAGCTCATACATGTATATTGGAAAACTGAAGAGAATTAATGTGAGCAATTTTTTAATATTAAATTGAAAATGAGATATCTTTTTTGCCAACAGAATATTACGTCAAATTGGTTTTTTTATTGCATTTTTCTTCTGCATATGATTACTGTTTTCCATTTTCTTTAAGGATGCACGATCCTATTGTTTCTCCATACTGTTTTGGTCTTTCCTTTGGTCTATAGCAATTTCATTTAATTTAACAGAACAGGAGTTGAGTTCTCAAGCATTTTATCATTTCCTTTGTGATGAAATCTGATCCAAAGTCCATGACTTCTGTAGAAAAATGTGCTGTTATTGACATGAATGTGCATTGTGTCAGGCCTTCATATTTCAGACATTTTTTATATATCCTGACAATAGTTCTTGAACTGTGTAGACAGTACTGATGGATTATCCATTCTTCAGCATTTCAAAATGGAAACAAAAAAGTTGGACAGAGAAAAAATCTTGGTCCCATTGTAGTCAAAGGATGTTAATTACAAATATTTCCAAATGCTTTTGTTTTGAACTATAATTCAAATATATGGACTTACTAGACTTCATTGTAACAAATAAAAAAAAAATAAATTCCTTTCTGACTGGAACTACAAGTGGTTGTTTAATGATCAGTGAACATGACTTGATTACATTGGATATAGAGTAGCTTCAGTCCAAACCATACTTACATTATATATGATGAAATGAGATTATTAGGTGGGATCATTCCACATTGGTACCACAGGTACCAGCTAGGAGGGGTGACAAGAGTTCCTTCAGTTGTCACATACAAAAGAAAGACTGGTGTTTGCCAAAGATAAACAGAATTACAAACATCTGGCAAACATGTCCTGGTCAGACCTAGAAGGTGCACAGGAGATCGAAAGATGTGAGACTAGGGCCAACTGTATGTTTTCTTAGCTGATTTTAAAGCACTTGATTAGGAGAAAAGAAAGTTTTGACTAGAAGATGAGATGTCCACTGTGTTTAGCTGACACAACACGCTTACGTGGCATGTCACTGAGAAAAAATACTATGAAAGTGATTTGTACTCCAGAAAGGGATAAGGTAGCAGGTGTGCTCTCATTTAGTATACCACAGATGACTATAAAGAGATCCTAGAAAGTGAAATCAAAACAGGTTTATTAATAATTTAGGGAAAAGTACTGATTGCCCCATTCACAGAGAAATTACAAGCTTGGGGCAGGGGACTGTATCTCTGAGAGGGGCAGAACAACACAAAGAGTTCTAGCAGGAATGAAAGCTTCAATAACTGAAGAGCTCAGTTATGTGTAAGTCTTGGTCAAGATAATTCACAAGAAAAAGATTTTCAGAAAAAGAACTATCAGGGAAATTCATTATAAATCAAGTCTTATTATGAACTAGAGGCTCAGCTTGAAAGCAAATAAGGAAAAAAATCACTTTTCCGAAGGAAATTGTGTGGAGAATAGCCATTTACAAAGGGAAGAGCAGGATCTGGGAGAAAACTCCAGACTTTCAAAGTTCCATCTTCAGAGCAGCAAGCAAGAGCCACAATGGTCCTCAGTTCTGTTAATTCCTCTGTGTCTGTTGCCAAGTTCATACACATTCTCTCTTTTTCCTTTCATATATCCTCAATGACTGTCTTCTGTGAGACTGTCATTTTAACTACATTCTCTATATTTTAGGGTCTCTTGTCATACCAATTTTTCCAATATTCAGTCAATCAGGTAATAAGATTAATAAGAGACAAGAGAAAGAGATTTGGTTTATCATGCCACTAACTCTCACATTGACAATGATTGATGATAATGATGTATATATGCACAAAAATACACCATGATTTAAGGGAGAATAAAGCTGGTAAAATCCCACACAAAATCTAGAAAGAAACATATGAATGAAAATTTGGAATTCTTTGAAAAATCCATGGCCATAAATCATGGTTTGATACAAGAGAAGGAATAAAAAGTGTAGTAATCTAAGTTTGTTATTACAAATAAGGCAAACATATGTTAGGATAAAGGACAAGTAGATATTGGATGATCTAAAACAGAAGTCACAAAAATAGAAGCTTATTGGCTAAAAACACTGGAAAGAAAAGCATGTCTGGTGAAGCTGACAAGGTTTCTCCCATCAAGTTCACAACAAAACACATTAGATGGGAGATGGCAGTGTTATTCAGGATGCAAAGAGGACAGAAATGTTCAGTAAATACTTCAGTCCCTGCATTTGGACATAAGGGGAGTGATATCCTTCTGTCTGTTGAAGATAATAAGGTATATTAGCAACATTCTTCATTGCTAATGGAATAGCAAAAACCTAGAAAATAAGCATCTTTTAAATGTGGGGGAGAAAGAATGATTTTACTGTTCAATTTTGAGGTTTAATTCACAGGATGTTCCACAAATGTAATAGACTTTTGCAAGACCTTTAAATCGGTAGTGCATAATTTTCTGATTATAAAGTCAATGATATACAATATCAATAAAGACCATGTTAAACAGATTAAAAGTTGACCACATGACAGCTCTCAGAATTGCAGTCATCAGTGGTCAATGGTCAATGCTGAGTTGTTGAGTAGTTGTCCAAGTGGTGGGAGTTCACCATAAAGATCAATACTGGACCAGTATTGTTCAGCATTTTCAGTGCTGGGAATCAGTGATTCGTAAATAATGAATTGCAGGCTGTGGAAGGTTCTAGGTGACTGAGACATCGTGGAGGCAGGCACGCTAAAGTGATCTGGATCAGCTATAGCTAAGCTTATTCAAGTAAACTCTTGAATACAGCTAATTAGTGGTATCTTGGAAGAAAAATAGAGCTCATGATAAAACAGGGATGAGAGTAGGGGAAGTCCATAGCCTGAAACAATGCAACTGAAATAGAGCACATGAGACAAATAGCTCTCAGTAAACTTCCAGAGCAACTGAAAGGCTGAAGGGAACTCCTGCCATCCTTTTGTAAGTGAAGAGAACAGTGAATGTGAATGGGAAAGTGATCTCATGTTTACATGTGGCCCTGGCAAACAAGTGTAGAAGCACCTCGAATTCTCCTGAATATGCTTCTTTGTTAAAAAAAAAAAAAAAAGTAAAAAGACTGCTGGAATATTGAGAAAAGTGCAGCAAGAATCACAAAAATTATCTGAGAGAAAGTGAGACATTTAGGGAGAACAGTCCCTCTACTTGGTCAGAATGATGTGATTTTCTCAGTGGTGGTGAGGAAATGTTTGGTATTAAAGGACTACTTAATTAAGGGAAAAAAAGGCTGAAACTAGACCCATTCAGATAGAAAATCAGATGCACATCCTAAACAGTAGTTGTGAGAAGGGATGTATTGCCCCAACAAAGCACCATTTTGTGGATCTTCAAACCAAGACCTTATGTCTTGCTTGAAGATGTTCTTTAATCAAACACAAGTAATTGATCTTAAAATGGGTAATGCATGTGGATTGCAAGGGCTTAGAATGTGTAAGAAATGAGGCTCAGATTTCTAGTGGCCTGTCTGACTTTGCACTCAATAAATACATGACATAAGATCTCAAAAATCTCTTTCTTGTGCTGTTCTATGAATTTGTATTCTGATTTGGTTCCATTCTTATTTTATGCAAACAGTTATCTCGCACCTTTGAAGAAAAAAATCAACCATGACTGGTAAGAGCATCTTAAAAACATAAGCTGAGAAGGGAAATGACTGCGCCATTAGCCACTGTTACCCCTTACTTTTAAAAGACCTCTTCCCATCTCCTGTGCCCCACAAATGCTATGTAAAACAAATGTCTTAAAACACAAGTTAGGGAAGTTTCCAGCAGAAATCCTGGATCTACAAAAGTCAGGGTTTGGTGAAATGCTGCCTTCTGAAGTGATCAACAGTATGACTGTACACCTCATTCTCTTCTTTTTTATGTTGCCATTTTTATCTTCTGCTTTATTTACCTTCCTGGTTCCATTTTTTGTATGTCATGTGGCAAGCTCTCCATGCAAGGCTATTTTTTTCTTGACATAACTAGATCTATTGTAACAAAGAAGAGTTAATATCTCATAATATTACTTAAACTCATAATAGTACTGAAGCATGGAAAACTTCAGATGTGTATGTAGCATGTAGCTGATTTGGTGATAGTATCTAGTATGCTATTATTACTGTAGCCTACAGACTATGGTTGCCTGTCTCCTTATGCAGGTACTGATGAAGCAGTGAACAAAATCTTTCTAAATGAGGGAGGAGACAAAATAGGATCTGAAATTGTTAACCGCACAGTAAGAGTTCCAAGTTTGGAAACAGAAGATAGAGTTAAAATCTGAAAGGACAATAACAGAGCGTGGAGTTGTTGCAAAAGATTTTTTTTTTTTAAGAGGTTGCTCAATTTAACCCCATAATCCCATATGTGAGTGTATCATTGCACAGTATCCTTTCTAATAAAACAGTGATGAGCATGGATGAACAGTGGAGCAGTTGATGTGAAAAAAACTCCTTTTTATTCACATCCATAAGTGTAGAATTGAGTCAGATTTGGGGATGAAATTATGTCTGTCAGGAAGTGGAGTGTTGCTGGCTCTGTCAGTATTTGCAGTATTACTGGATACAGTTTTTTTAAGTGCAGTTGCAGCATTACTATCTTATAGAGGGGAAAGGAAAAGCTCTTATTTCGGGAGATGAGCTCTTTCTATTATGGAATCACCTACTGGTACCATCTCCCTCTATGCCTTGGGCTGATAAGAGAATGCCACTAAGCAAAGGAGTTCCATGTGCATCTCTTTGATATTCCAGTTAACAGAATAGCCTGTTTTATGTAAATAGTCCTTTGATGTGCAACACTTAACAGAAGGTGAAAAAGTCCAGTGGCTCAGCAGGGTGCATTTTGCATGTGCAGGAAAGACCACAGCCAAAGTGAATCAGTGTAACCTTATTTGCATGGTTTACCTTTTTACTGCCTACTTTAGGCTTTTTTAGTCACATTTTGAGCCAGGAGTAGGTGGGAAGGTGTGTGCTGCAGGAATGACTCTGCTGATAGACCTCTAGGTGCTCCAGGGACTTCCTGTCAGGACCAGGGGAAACCAGGATAAGCCCTGTGATGGATCTAATCCTCCTTATTCCACACTTCCTGTCATTTCTTTAGATTATGCTTTGATGCTGTTAAGGTGTGCCTATGGATATATAATATGCTTTGCATAAGCAGGTGTGGTGTTATTACCTCTGCCCTGTTTTGCTAACACAAATTGACAACGTGCAAAATCTTTATTCTAGTCTTGCAAGAATCTCATTAGAAAAGAAACTGGAAACGTATCTCTTTGAATGGAGTGTCCATTAGGCTGATGCAAGCCCAAAAATGGAGATACTACAGTAGTATTTTTTAAGTTTCCAGAAATGACCACTCACCTGAGTAGTGCAGCTATAGGTATACACCAGGAAATTTAATTCAGCCGTTTCTAAGATGGGTAGAAGAGTCATTAATCCCATGTCACCCACTTTGGAAAAACAAATGGGTGAGTTTTCCCATTTCCTCGTTTGCCACTGTACTACTGAGTAGCACAGTGTTCATCTACATGAGCTGAATGGCCAGCTAGAAATTTTATTCTAATCCAACATACCTTGGTGGGAAAGAAAGCCCACTACAAAACCAAAACAGTATAGATTATTTACTTGGGAAAATAACTGTACTCAAACCTCAGAGATAAATTTAATACAGAAATCTAATATTTTTAGTTTTAACTTAAAAGCAGCTATTCAATATGATTAGGATATGGAAAAGGGTAATCCAGAAGATGAAGATGAGAAAAGAATTACAGAAGTCTTTCTCTTCAGGTGAGCACTAGGAAAGCTTATATTCACAATAAGCTGCCAACAGTGTTAGTACTCAGCAACTTCCCCTCTTCTGAGAATTGCAGTAGATCCACTGATAGTAGAATTTATGCTTGAGCACGCAGCACTGACTTAAGGTTAGTGCTTATGAATATATTAACGTTCCCTTCAAATTGTAAGGAACGCAAGGACTTATAAAATAATTAAGTGCATTTAAAAGTCTAGAACCTTTTTTATTTGTTAGGTTATTTTGTTATTTGGGGATTTTCCTCTGATGGATTTACACTGCAGCACAGTTAATAAGCAGGCTGCACACAAAATGGCTGTTGCACGGAAAAATCCATGAGTCGGGTGCCGCTGAGCCCTCCTCGCAGTTGTGGTCTTCCATTGCATGGCCAAAGTTTAGAAATGAAACTGAACTGAGGACTACTGAACAAAGAATATGAGCTGGACTTTTTCTGTTTATCTTAAAAAGAAAGATTGAAGCTGCTGTTTCCCCTTCATAACATGTGAAAGTTGAATCATAAAGGTCTGCCTTGCAAGGCATCACCAATGCTAATGGTGAGCATCAAAGTTTAGCTCTAAACCTGAAAGTATTTTTTATGTGGAGGTGTAATACTAATACTTCTCATTTTTCCAGGAAAACAGGTTTATTTTCTTCATGAAAAAGAAAAAACAACCCAATGTGCTTTTTAAGGCAGGTAACTTCATGACATTATCAAACTGTAAACAAATGAGAGAATCTTAACACAACTTTGGAAACCCATGCTGTATATTTGGATTGCTCCTATAGTGCCCTTTTAAGGCTTACTGGTCTTCTTCCAGTCTATAGAAAAGATTTTGGATCAAGGAGACTAAGCATTTTAATGTACATGTCTCACCAGGACAGGAGGATGGAACATGATTTGTTCACCTACACACTGCTGTGATGAAGAGCGAATTGACAACTTGATGATTATGGTGTTGTGCTTTAACCTCCCAAACTAAGTTGGGAGGCTAAAGCACAAAATTCTGTGCCTTTGCTGATACATCAGTGGCATGAAACTGTTTTTCTCGTGCTTTGTTTTGCCTTTTTAGGTTACAAGGTCTCCAATGTATGGGTTAATGCTGATTATGGGTGTATACAGTGTGCACAGGAGTTCAGTCACAGCCAGCACTTCTAAGAGTTATTATGGAACAAAAATAGTATTGATGAAGAAATATGTACTGCTAGGAAGTGAAGGAAAATATTACTACTTCTGCTGTGAAGTCCATATTGAAAGAGCTTATGTGCTCTTTGCTTTTCTCCCTATGGGTGTTACATACTTTCACAGCCTTCGCTAACCATTTCAGAGCAGGACAGCTGACCTTCAGAGGTAAATATGATTAAAGCTGAACAAATCAGGTAATTACAATAAAAACATGTCTTGACAAGCAGCCTCTGGACAGAATTACAGTTCTATACACAGCCTTCACATTTAATTAGGATGATTTGAAATGGTGAAAATATTTATTTTACTTTTGTTTGATATTTGTGGGACACTCAATTTCTAAGCTATATTAGAGTCCTTTAGAAAATTAAAAATAGTTCAACTTAGATACTGAGTTCTTGCATCGAACACTGGAAAGGATGTTAGCAAGGTGTTACCAGAGGTACTTGGACCCTCTTTTCTACCCAAATTCTCTGTGACACAGAACTTCCCACCCTAGGAGGGCCCTCTTTCCTCTCCAGCTCTCTTTCTACAACCTGTTTGCAGCTCATACTCAGCACAGCTGCAGAACCATGCAGAGTGAAAGGGCATGTGCTTGTCTCCAGTCTCTCCCTTTTCTCATCTGGGAGAAGTGCAGGCAGCAGACTCCCAGCTCCAAGGGAGCACACAGAAAGTGTGAATGGTGAGAATCAGTGCTGATGAAGCACTAAATCCAGAAAAAGAGTAGGACACAAGACTAATACTGTGAGTATTGTAGTATTAGTACAATATAATATTGGCATCAACACTTAGAATCAAGAAAGAGACATCACTGTCACCTGTCATTACTGAATTGCCCAAGCTGCCAGATGTTCCCAAACAAAAGATGAGTTGCAATGTCCAGAAAAACATGCTGAGCAGAAAACCAGGTGATCCGTAATGACATATTACATCTTCATGCTTTAATTTCTAGGATTGCTTCAATGCTTTGAAAGACGAGGTCTGTGATATTTCTTGTTACAATAAAAGCCAGTGGTGTTTAACCCTCTAAGTATTCCTCTACTTTGAAATTCTCCACCCATGTTGACAATGTGCAACATTTCATTCTATAGAACAAAACTGAAATATACAGCTAGAAGGAGCAAAAATGCTGAAAGCCCTGTGGGATCTTGCGCTACTGCAGTATGTGCAAGACAGCACATGATGATATGCGCCAGGAACAGGTCCTGGCTCCAGCAGGAACAAGTCCTGGCTCCAGCAGGAGCAGGTAAGTAGGAGATGAAGCAGAGGAGGAAGTCTTTCCCCACACAGTGCACTGCAGTCTTACTGCCCAAGGGCACAAAGCAGAGTGCTTAATGGCATCATGATACATTGCTTTAGGGTGAAATCTTCAGATGGAAGCACCCTCACTGTGGAGCCAAAAATTGAAAACCAGAATGTGCCATTGGAAACATGCAGGTCAACCCTGAAACTTAAGGTCAGAGAGGGGAACCAGCACTGCCTGGATCTGCAGGACATCAATAAATTCCTAGGACCACTGTAGATCTTAAAGCGCCTAAAAAAATTTGGGTCAAACTCTTATAGAAACAACTTCTAAAAGCCCTTCAGTCCCGCTGAAATAAATTTGAGCAACACCCTGTAAAGCACAGAGTAACCAGTCCTGCAAGTAAGACTGCTATAATCTAGTTTAAAAAGATTAGATAGGTGAGCTAGCCTGGTGAAAACCCTGGTGCTACTTCAACTCATTAGAGTTTAGAAGGATCAGGCATATGGTGGAACCAAGTTCAGTATAGACAGGAGATCTGGAATGGTTTGGATAAGTCTGGCAGATGGACCTGCTTGTGCAGACAGTGAAGTGTCTGCAGGGCTGTGTTTATTACCAGCATTACTTGCCTTGGAGCCTTGGGGGTTAAGTGCCATTCTGACCTGTACTAAAAGCCATGACAAAAAGTTGCCTGAGCTAGTGGAAATCCAAGCTGGCACATTCATGTAGCACAGCTCTGTGACATAGCTCCATCAATGTGGATCCCAAAGCAGCATGATGGCACTGGCATGGCACAGCACCAAGCATGTCAGAGAGATGCAAAAAGCTGTTTCTTTTTCAGTGATCGAAGCACAGCACTACGCTGCAGTAGCTGAGCTGCCTTTGCTCCCAGCAGGAGCTCAGGTGCTGCTGGCCTGAGCATCTCTGCACAGCGTAAAAACATCTAGTCACAAACCAGAACCCTACCGTGCAAAGTACTTGACAAACACAGCACAGAAAGATACCTTGCCCCAAGGAGTTTACTATCTAAATAAAATGGAACTAGTGTAGAGTGCACATTGCTCAGTGTATAAAGCAGTGCTTGTCAATTTTTCTGCCACAATGTGCCAGAAGTCAAGCTATTAAATTGCAGTTAGCAGATGGGCTAGGTACTCCCATTGCTTTTGTAGAGTACCACGCAGCTACCAGGGCTCTTCATCATGCACCTGACTCTATCAAAAATCCATAGTTATGTCCTAAAGAGTGATATAATATCTCCAAGCACAGTGAGTTATATGCCCCTCATTAATATACCCTTTATTTTCAGGGAGCTCCCATCTTTTGAACAGGTGAAGCTTACCTGAGGTTTTAATAAATGAACCACTGCAAAGGAACATGTTGCCTTCCTCCTCCTAAAAAGATACTATTTATATCAATAATCCCATTGCGGGTGTTACTCCAAACCTCAGAACAGAACAGTGACAAGTTAACCAACCACTTTTGTAATAACATTTACTGCCCTTTATGAAGTTAACAAATCTATTTTTCAAATTTCAGTCATTTAAAATACAAAGGGAAAAGCCATTTTTTCATATGATAAAATGTAGCTGCTGCTGGAATCAGAGTCAACCACATTTTTTTCATTAATTTGATTATTCTGAAATGATTGATAAGATTAATTAAAATTGGCTAGATTCAGAGATCTTCAGAGGACCCATCTACACAGTTCTTGCAATTTTCACTTGAATAAAAATGGAACAGCATCTATAGGGAGACAGATATACCCAGCATGCCTCTTTTCCTCTCTAACTGTATGATAGTAATTATACCTATTATTCTCCTTGCGAAGCTTCAGTCCATCCAGAATATTTTGAGATTTTTTTTAAGTTGTGTGTAGAAGGGGGAAAAAAAAAAAGTGAGAGAAAGAAAGAAAACAAAAGAAAGGAATAAAAAGGAAAGCTATTGAAAGGAAAAACCTAAATAAATAGAAAGAAAAAAATAGAGAAAAAGAAGAAAAAGAGAAAGGAGGAGAGGGAGAGGGAGAGGGAAAGGGAGAGGCACAGACAGAGAGGAGAGAACCCCAGAAGTTAGGTATTTCAACCAGTTAAAAAAGCTCAGCTAGTCCACATTGAACCTTTTGGGGAACAGGTAATTTTACCTCCCTGAACATAATGCCTGAAAGACTTCCTTTAAAGCTGTGAATAAGCACAGTTTTTCACCAGTTTCTCCTTTTACTTAGCTGTGATATAAAGTTAAGCGTACCTAATACACCAATGGTATTTGCATGAATAAACATTATTCACATAAAATGTCACACTTGGGAAAGGCTTAACCCACTCTCTGGGACCACAAATCTTCCTCTTGAGTATGTCTAGGAAAATCTGTCAGCAGGCATTTATTTTCCTATTTCATGACATGCCCTGGTTTTGACTACTCTTCAACCTAACTGTCCTGCTTCTAAAAATAAAACAACCTGTAGAAGGGAATGGGCAACACAGACTTCCCACCACTACCCTCCCTTAGAGTTTTTTTGTCTAAAAGTGTGCTTCCCAAGATAATTCTTTTGTAACATCTCAGGAGACTCAGGCTATTCAGGCAAATTTCTGAAGTGAAAATCTGAAATTTCATCAAGAAAATGTAACCAAATAAGACATTGCTATGCCTTATCACTGTTATGATAGGTAAGTTTATAGTGGGCTTTGATATTAAACATGCATGTAGGTGATTTACTAAATTGGGTCCCATAAAAAAACAATATATTAGTCAGAGTCAGAGTGCACAGTAAATTTCTCTTTACAGTGCGGGGCAAGGATTTCCATATCTGCATAAGTCTACTTTTTGTAAGCTCGTGTACAATGTAGGCCAACATTTGCATGTGAAAAGTCATCAAAAATCAGAAGGAAAAGTGCCTACCTCAGTAATTTTTAAATAACTCAGACCATTAATTGGTAACCTTTGTTTCTCCTACTTGCACAGCCATAAATTAGTTTTATGGATTAAGTATATTTGAACTTTTAGAAATGCTTTTATAGCTTAGAAAGCAAAACTGTGTTTGCAGGCACACTTCAAAAACAGTGGAGAGTAGGTGTGTGTGGAGAGACCCTCTTAGGACTCTAATATCTTGCATTTTGATTACAAATTGTTACTGGAAAAATCAGTCTAGTTAATAATTTCAGTAATTACAGCAAAGGTTCATGGAAGAAAACATCAGAATTAGGAAAGTGAATTTTCACAACAAAAAAATGCACCATGTAATCTGCTTATAAAGAAAAGCTTTAAGAAATCAGCAGCCATCAGCCAGCTGTGTGGTGCACACTGGTTAAAACAGAGAATATGAAAAACCTCTAGTGTTACAATAAAATTGTAACTTCCTCAGGTGCCACTTGTCATTTCATTACCACTTTGATGTCATTACTTAGAGAGTCCCAATGTGATCTTCTAAACACAGGAGTAATCACAGGTTGTCTCCCACTTCCCTGACAGGCATGGTGTTAACTGATGCAAAACGTATCCGCAGTGCTTGGAACGTAGAGCCAGAAGGTCTGGCCTAGTGAAAGTGTCATGCTGGTGGGGGGTGGACTTGTATGCTGCATGGCTGTTTTCCAGGAGCAGGCTGTGGTTTAAAAGGCCTTGACTTCTGGTTTTGAGAAGGGCTTGGAAGTGAAGAGGTGGATCCTTAGGTAGTAGTTACTCAGCACTTGAAATTATTTCATACCATTTAGTTCCGCGCCACAGGATTCGGCCGGCTCTGGAACATCTCTGAGCATCTTAATCATCCACACAGCATTGGTATGAAGGAAAATAGCATCACAGTAGCAAGAAAACTCCCGTAGACATCACCAGAGTTGCTGCTAGCGTTTGCTACAGATGTCCTCTAGAGAAAGCTCTCACTACTGCTGAAGAAAAGCACTCCTGACTTCCCTACACCCTTACCCAAATCAAGTGATTGAAAACCAACCAGCCAATGAACCCCAGAATTCCCTTTGCTTGCCTTGTGCTTTACAGACTTCTGTTCCCATTTTCAACTTGTCTTTCTAACTATGATAATGCAATGTTTTGAAAGAATAAACCGTGAAACCATTAATGTTTTGCATAATCGCATGACTCCAGGAGACAGAGTTTTAACAATATGATTTCTGGATGGATCTCTATTAACTTCTGCCTCTTGCACTACCCTTGGTTTGAAACAGGCAGTAGCTTTGTTTCTAGACTCTTCTACCTAGGGAGGCAAACGATAGTTTTTTACAGCTGTGAACAGATGGAGAGCTTTCCGGACCAAGCAGCACCCTGTGGACTGAAGGTACTTCTCAGCCATGGCTGCCTTGGATAGCAATTTCACTGGCATATTTTTGCATCCCTGCATGGATCTCCTGCCCTGAATTACAGCTCAGGAAATTCCAGAGGACATATAAATATCTGCTTCTGCTCCATACTGGAGAGAATTCAGATGGGGAAACTCCTTGGTGGTGTCAACCTTAGGGACAAAGGAGGCTTAATAACTTTCCCTTGGCAAACAGGGCAGTCTCACCATATTGGACAAGCATGCTCTTCTCATGGCTGAAGCATGCTTTAGTACTCTTTCAATTTGGTCTGTTTGGTCCTATTCTTTTGGCATATACAAGGTAAAGTGAGGTAGTGGCATCAGTGCTGCTCCCTCAGAGTAACCCAGTTGCTTAAACTTATTTTTCACCAGCTTTGTAAAGGCTCTGGTTTGTATTTCACCTCTTCGCAGATGCTGTGAAGTGCGTAACACAACAGCTTCTTAAAGAATTTTTTACATTAACCCACACTTTAGGAGAAAAGATAAATGGAGCCAAAAGAAATACAGACATAAGCGTATGCACTCACTCATATGAGTTTTTTTCCCCATTCTTGAGCATTCATCTGAGTCTTTCAAGGTTTTTATGATCTTGCCTTTCCCCTGGCATATAGACTTGTATGGATTCCCCTTAACCACCTGGTATCCCGTCTTACTTCTGCAGTCGCTGATGTAGCTGAGTGCTTCTCAATAAATGAGATGACAAGAGACCTTTTTCTTCGTAATCACCAGATCTCTTTGTCATATGATCAGTTACTTAGACACCAGCTCATGAGGGCAGGTGATTTTTCTGAGTGGCAGCCAATTCCTCACCTACAAGTAACTTTGTGAGAAGAAATGATAATAGAGGCTCAACAACTTTCTGTTGTTATCTCTGTCTTCAATGTGTGGAATTTCAGTCCAAGAAGGAGGTGAAAAGGGTATCTGTCCAACCCATTCCTAATGGATAGTTTAATAAAGAAAATATGTGTTTCTCAAATATATATGCAAAAGTTCACTGCCTCAAAGAAGAAATTATTATTTGTACCATGAGGGATTCTCCCAGAGATCCTACTCATACATCTCTATGTTGATAATTTTGTGCAAATGGACATTTTTACCTGATTGGACATGTTTGTATCTTGATGCAGCTGATAAAACTTCTCATCAGTCAAACCGAATCAGTCCATCAGTCAAATATTGACGCATGACTAGCAAGTGAAATCTATCCTTAGTCTATCAGCCTTTCATTCCTCCTAATCTTCTAAGTTACCCACTCCTACAGATCAATTAATCCAGAGGCTGACAGTGGTACTCTTGCTTTGATTTCTTTGTGACAGAGTATCCAAAAGTATTTCTTGGCTTGTTCTAGCACTTACTTCCCTTTGCTCAATGGTTCAGCCACAAACATGTGCACTATTGCTAGTTAATATGTTTGAAATTCTATCCTGGCCCACATCATTAAAGAAAAACTATATATATATATGTATGTATAATCTGAGAAGACTTTGACTGCAGTAGCTATTAATCAACCCTAAGCCTCTGAATTTGTCCTAATTCAAAGCATTTGTTTCACAACGTATTTTCTGCATACCACACCAGTGTTGATCAGCATAGGTTTCAAAATTCTTGTTTATTTTATTTTACAGCATGTCAGTCTGCGAAGTTGGACAAAAAAACAAAAAAGAAAAAAAAAGGCTGTTTATTTGTCTCATGCTGGGGAATTTCAGACTCCAGCAGGGTTCAATGGAGTGTGTGTCACCATCACAGAGCATGCTAAGAAGGCACACTGAGTGGGAGCTGGTGATGAGAGAAGGGGCAGAAGAAGTCTGCATTTGGCAGCTGAGAAGACACAAAGGAAAACAAACAATACTCTTTGCAGAGAAGCCTCTTTCATGCTGCACAATGGATGCATGCTATTATTGGCTCGTATGGTCCATTCTGCTGCATAAAGGGAAGTAGCATCTTTCCACAAAACTCAACCCTACCATACACAGGAGGTGTCAGCTCCACAGCAGCTCTGCTCTGTGCCTTTTGAAGACCTCAGGGGAGACACTGGGACTGTCTCTATACTGAGAGACTGCTTGGGATATTGGGAGGAGCAGTAGAATTTGTTGTTCTCGTCCAGCTCCATAGTGCTTCCCTCAATAAAATGACTAAAACAACACATTATGCAAATATGGACATTTCAGGGCTCCTGACATGCTAAGGGTGAATCTAGGCAGACTCTTTCTAAAACTTTACAGCCAGAGTAGAGGGAAATTTGAGATGGGTTTTTGGCCTCATATCTCTCCCACACACATTGACTCTGGATAAAGGCTAAAACATTGCTGTGAGCAATGACTTCTCCTTTTCTTTTTCAAAATACTCCTCCATAAGAATAATTATTTCCCCTGCAATGAACTGAGTTTAATCAAACAACAGGTATTTTTAAAGTGCTCAAGCATACAGACATGTTTGGCAGGCTCTGCTGGCTCTAGCCTTCATAGCACAATAATGCTGTGTTGTTCCTGCCAAACAAGAGTACATTTTAAGGAAAAAGTACCTATTTCCAGGAAAGTGCAACTGTGAGAGAAACACAACTTAGCTGCAGCTGAGGTTGCTCTGTTTATTCTTTGAATGAGATGCTTGATAGAAAAGAATCAGAACTTTTTTTGATGAAAACAAGCTTTTAAAACCAGATATACTAAATAGATAACATTAAAAAAAAAAAAAAAAAAAAACACAAAAAACACAAAAAACCCAACAAAACACAGCATCAAAAACCCCAACAAACAAAAAAAACCCAGTAAAAAACCTTTGAACAAACAAAACATGCCCTCCCCCCTCCCCCATCCAAGCCAAAACAAACAAATAAAATCACACAAAAAAAACCCTTCCAAAACCCACAACAAAACAGAAAAGGTTAAAATCCAGCTCTGGTCTTATCCACTTTGTCCTTGCAGTTTCTTTGTTCTGATTATAGTGACTCACTGTCCAGCAGCTAAACCTGCCCCATCTCCTGAGCAAGCCTTCCTGTCACCCCAGAGGCAGCCAGCTCTCATCTGCCCTGCAGCTCTCCTGCTACTCTGAGCAGGCTCAGCAGCTTGCTTCAGAAAAGAACCATTTCCCCACACACCTGGAGCCCATCTAATCATTCTTATAAGAATATATGATAACTTAGTACAGATAAATAAAAAAAAGATACTCCCTTTCACAGCAACATAATATTGCTAGCTTTCTAAACAGTGTTTTCACCTCACCTTCTCTAGACAAAATTTTTATGACTTAAACAGCAGGTAGTATTACTTATTTGGCTGATTTCTCCTTCTGTTCTGCGAGAGCACTCAAGGACAAAGGACTTATCAGAGGCTGGGACAAAACAGTCTTATCTATAGCACATCACAGCTTAGAGCAAATATTGTTTCTAGCTCCTGATTCCCTTTTTCCCTCAGGTAAGCTTAACTCATTTCACTTCATTTAGGTGTATAGTTTGCCTTTGCTTTTTTCCTTCCTAATGGTGGCCAAAAGCGAAAAATGACGATGTGTACCTGCTTCCTTTCGGTACAGAAAGATCTCTGCATTTTTACCCAGAAAGGAGAGGAATGAGAAACTGGATGATTTTCTTGGTAGGATTTGTGATCTCTCTGTTGTGCTGGAAGACTCAAACCTTGTTTGAGTGGACAACTAGCAAGGATAGCATAACAAGGAAAACCTGAACTTCCTCAGGACCAAGATGCACTTCAATGTGACCATATATTTAACCTTGCTGCTAATTTTACATACAACCATAATTTTACATAAACACCCATCTGGAATTTGAACACATTTTACACATCTACTTAAACAGCTAATTCACTGATATTTTCATCTTGGATTTTTCCATGTCCCTTGCAAGAGAATAAAGAGTTTTATGTCTCTGTATCTGTTCTCATCATGTTACAATTCCAGTAAGCCTTGCTTTGGAAAAGTCTACCAGGCGAATTGGATATTAGGATATTAGGCCCTTATTTCACAGTACAGTAAGAAAAAAAAAGGGGAGGCTGTCAATGGGAAAAGAAAGAGAAGGGAAAAAGGAAAATACGTATTTGAGGTTTTGTGTCCCGATGATAAATATGTAAATTTTGGTACAGGAGTTATCATTTGAAAGGGATCATTTGAAACAAAGAAGAAGAGAGGGTAGGGGTAAGGGAGATCTATATTGGTCTTGTTTTCTTGTTCATTGTCAAAATTAGTGCTACTCAGTGTACAGATGCATATATTTACCAACATCCAGAATTAATACACTACCCTACTAATAGTCAGTAGTTAATTCTTGCACAGAATATTTTTCCCTGTAGAATTACATCACACAACAAATTGCAAAGTTTGGTAAACAGGTCTCTTATCTTAGTTACGGAAAAGGAAAGTTTTATTGGTAAAACAGCAAATATCATCCAGATTTCCTAATTCTCCAAATCAGTGTGTCTACCTTTAGACCATTAAGCACTACAAAAGTCAGTAAACTATGTGATGTAACACAGCAGTGGAACTGTCTTACAGCTTGTCCTTGACAGATGTTTGTATTAACTGCAAACAGCCCAAAAGACAAAGCTGCACCATGACAATTCCACAAAATCACTTAAAAAACAAAAAGAGTAACAATCCTCAGGGCTCCAAACCTTCCAAATCAAGGAATTAAAATCCCTATAAAATATCTAACCCCGGAGGCTTTTTACTGTAGAATTATCACTGGTAAATATATAGATTATTTAATTAATCCACTTGGTTTTGTCTGCTCTTTTATTTTCCTTCTGTGCCTCACTTTGGTGATTTGAACCCCTTGGCACCTTCAGAAATTGTCAAGAGGTGTCTGGCAAGGAGGATCAGAAGTTCACAGGCACAAGTGGATATTGTATAAGGGACCTCATCCTGATGTCTCAGTCCCATCTCACTCAACACTTACCCCTTGGATGCAACCCTGAGTTCAAAGGTACACCCAAAGTGGCACCCCAATGGTACAGTCTTGCCAGCTTTGCTTTTAATGAGATCAGGGTTTCACTAGGCTCTAGAGTCTGTGATTCAAACACTCGCCTCACTGTTCAGTTAATGGGATCAGAGTAGCTCCATCTGTAACATGCGGGTTGTCTCTTGGGTAATCTGCCTCAAGGAGAATGATTGAGAAGCTTACACCTTTAAATATGATGCAGTCAAGGAGAATTATAATTATTGCATGTATTAACACTGTGTACAAGGTCCAAATTACATGGCATAGAAAATATGAAATAAAATGGAATATTGCAATAGTCAGAAAAAAACACTGAATGATAGAGCATTATCTATGCTATTGGAAAACTTAGCTGTGGAGAAAGGAAACAGAAGATATGTTCTCCCTGAAACTACTGGAAGTCCTGTAGGGCCATGAGGCAGATCATCAAACTTAGCTTGTATGTGAAAGTTAGAAAAAACTCCCTTATCCTGTAATTTCTTCTTCCTCAGGATGAGTCTTTCTCCTTACCTTTAAGATCAGGGACTAAATTTTGCCTCTTGCTGGCCGGCATGGTTTATTCATCTAAGCGCACTGTTTAGTCAAAATACTCATTTTCTTAGAGGTATTACCAAAAAGTGCCCACTCATTCTCTGCACTGGTAAAGAGGTTCAGTGGATTTTGGGAAGAGCTAATATCTTTAAGGGTGACTATAGGATCTGGGTGCTCAGTTTACTTTTCTGTTGCTGGGAATTATGCATATAAATCTCTAAACTTTTGAAAATTGTAGCCTAAAGGCTTGACCTGTCTGTCTTAGCCTAAAGAAATGTAGGTGTCATCACTTACAAATACAGTTTTTGGCATTTAGCTATCAAACTACTTGATTTGCATGTATAAAGACTGTTTCAGTCTCCACATATTAGATCTCATGGTGTTGCCTGAATTGAATAGTGAACACAAAACTGCACATACAAGATTAGGCTCTGATAACTTAAAGAGCCGTCAGGAAACAGCCTTTGCCTACATAGACAAGTTGAAGTCAAAGGCATTGGAAGATGAAGAGAAATAGATTTTAAAATAGGGATCTAAGTCCTATTAATTTGGCCCAATAAATGCTGTTATCTGACATGTTAGCCTTATTAGAAGTGGGCACAGATTTTAACTGCTACCACAGTTGCTTCTTTGACCATTAGATGTCTAAATTCAGTACCACATAAAAGACTGAGTACCTGTCAAAGAGATTTTCTTCCCACTATGTGCAGTTTAAAAGTTATTGTAATACCCACAATAACAGAAATTCCCACTGTCCATACATTTTCCTTAATAAGCCATTCTTCTGTATGAGTTAAAATATCGTAACTGCAACTTGTATTTCTCTGCTTCAGAAACCTGCTCTAAAGAGCAGAAACACCATGTTGCATTGCAGGTATAAGTAGGACATTTTTGCTACTTTTGTTGAGGGCTTTCTTCATTCTGCATCTACCAGTATTTTTTAACCTGATTCTCACCTCATATGCTGCAAACGCCAAAGTCACAATAATAAGTACCTGAAAATACCTAAACCTTTTCTGGTTCCCGTAGTTTCAAATGTTTTCCTGAGGATCACAAACAAGCACATTAGGGAGCAGCTTCAGAAAAGACTCGTGTTTGCAGTAAACCTGAGCATACTATGCAGTTTCATTAACATCAGGGGGACAAGAGTAGAATATATCAAGTGTGGATGAAAATCTTCACAGTAATGCATCTGTTCTTGAAAGTGACATACTCCATGTCTGTGAAAGGAGAAAACAAGGACTCACAACTGTAACTTCCAGATGAAGACTTGTACGAAGCTTTAAAAGCCTGTGGGAGGTTTCATGCTGAGTTAAAGAACTTGATATGGAAGTAATTAGGTAGCAGACAATAAGATAAAGAAAACAGTGGAATGCGAGCTTTTAAGAAAGTTAAATGACTGCTCAAACCTTTCCTCCCCTTAGCATTTGTGACCTCCCTTAAGTTAAGGCAGGCACGATGAAAGATCTACACACTTTCTTCTAGTAACTATTTCCTCAGTAATCAAGGAGCGGAAGTTGTTAAGTTTAGTATGATCAGTTGAAAGAGATTCACTCCAGCATTTGATACTCATGCCAAGAACATAAAACTGTCTAATAGGAAGCCCTCCATGCATGAGCAGGGAATAGAGCTGAAGTGGCAATCAGCAGCTGATTGAGGCTATCTGACCACACTAAGCTGTCTAAGTAGGAATTTCAGCAAGTGGTTGCTGAGCTGTTTTAGACTAGTCCATGCATCAGATCCCATGGGCTCTGATAGTAGCTCTATACTTTGGGCAAAATCCTGCAACTACTTGCAAGGCTGTACAAGGACCACGGTGCAAGTACTTCTGAAGGTAAAACAAACAGCAAAGAAAATTCAGTGCCCTAACTAAAAATGGTGAAATTTTGGTGAGACCTGTACACTGGGAAATGGAACTGGATATAACTTGGTGGGATAAAAAAACCTGAGGAAATGATCTTTGCTGCTCATTCTGCCATCTTCTACCTTTCACCAGGAGTAAGAAGCATTCGGGTGGGGAAGTGGATCCTTTAGCCTAGTTTAATGCCAGCAATGAGAACATTTGTGAAGCAAAGCTGAGCATGCTGGCATCCTTTCCTTCATTAAAGTCCTCTCACCTGAGAATAAATTGATCATGCTACCATAGGACACGATTCCTCTAGCACTTCAAAGCCTGCAGAGGTGGAAGCTGGATTTGGACCATAGTACCTGGAGCCTTCAAGGGTTAATTAAACGTAATAGTAATCTCTATATTTACAGGTCCCTTTTTGATGACAGCAACAGAATAGAGGTCAACCCTACTTTTCAGGTTCTCCCTCAGGATTTGTTTGAACTTTGCTCTTTTTCCACCTCCACATCAGGTATAAACTGAAATCTGCAAGTCAGAAACACATGTTGAATGACTAGCTACAGACATGGACTGCGGGGATGGAAATACTGAGTGATTTGCTGAAAGTTATACATGAAAACTGTGGCAAGGTGCAGTTATATTATTTCGTCCTTCTCTTTTCTCACAAATTCCCTGCACCCTCCCTCTTCCACAATGAATCATGAGAGTACCAATACATAAATAAGTATAAATGACATATAGGCACTGGCTGAAATTCTGCAAAGCACCTTACTGCTGGTGAGGTGGCAAAGAATGAGGAACAGAAACCTTTCAGATTTACCAGTTCTAATGTAAACAGCATTTATCTAAGCTTCCACAAAAAGATCAACTAAGCAGCTTTAAAAACATCACTAAAACCTTCAAGCTGCATAACATTGATGAAAAATTGACTCGGAATCAACACTCTGCTAGCCCTGACAAGATGGATAAAAATAGCAAGGAAACAATGGTGACGTCAATCAAAGACTGGGTAAGCCAAGGGATTTTGCAAATACTCCCACATGGAATGAGTCAGAGATGGAGTGGAGAGTTTGAGAAACCCAAGGCAAGCAAAATCTTTTCAAAAGAAGTTTCACCATGTGCTCAGAAGCCTTAGACATGTTGAATTTAAATCAACAGAAAAAGGTTTCGCATAAAGGGGGAAAAAGAGAGTCTTGAAGATGTTTCAGTCCATTGGCTTGGTGACAGGTTCTCAGTGATTTTTTTCCCCTAAAGCTTTCCAAATAAAATGCTGGATGCGATAAATAAACCCAGATCTTTACGCAGTATGAATTTCCCAGCTGAAGTTTTGGCAATGAGAATCCTGATCCCTCTGTTTACATGTGAGGATGTGATCAGCACCCGGCAGGACAGACCTGCTACAGAATACTGACATTGTCTATCAGTAAACAGAAACAAGGACAAGTTCAGCAGCTGTTTAACAAAGCATGGCATGCCATTTTACAGTAATTTAGGACAGGAAATAGAGCAGCATATTGCAGGCAATTGGAAATTTGGAGGGAATTTTTGGGAGGTAGACAGTCATAAAGGTATTTGAATGTTTTCCAGAAACAGCAGAATTAAATAATAGAAAAAACCCACCACAAGGAAGTATTGTAGTTCTCTAAACATGTCAAACAACCAAAAATGTCCTAAGGCTTGTAGAAGACAGTACTTTTAGATGTAGTATTTTAAGGTGTCATACACACACCAATGATAAATCCTTTAATGTTTGTGTTTACTTTGGAGAAATAGCAAATAATCAAGTTTTGTAAAATCTCTAGTTCTGAAATTCAACTAGGTGTCTTCTGCAACATCTGAAGACCTAATCCCTTATAAAAGTACTCAGGTTCTTGCCAACACAAATAAAGATCTCTAGGATTAAAAATTTCAGGAGTAATGTTGCATTTTTATGCTCACAGAATTGTATCCACAAGTTTGATCATCTTGACGCGTTGGGCACAGAGGCCCTGCAATTGCATCCACAGTAAGCAAAGGAGCTATTTTTCTAAATTCATTAGGCCTGGGACAATATTCCTTAGCAACATCATACAAATGGATTATTTTTTTCCAACAGGACAGGTGCGCAAATATGGTGCAACACACCAGAGCTCCAAACGCCAGCTCATGTCACAATAAGCATCTTTCCCAAGGTGAGGGAAGAGGTTTCTTTCACAAAGCTTTCACTTGCTCACCTATTTCCCCCCACTGCCGAGTCAGGTCTTTTCCCTACAGACATTTCAGCAGCCAGTTTTGCAGCCTTTGAAGTTTACATAATGTAGTCAAGTGTCCTGAAAAAAATCCCTCTGTGATAACCAATCTGTTTTCTGTTTCCATTTTCCAGAATTGATACTTCTTTATACTGGGCTCCCAGCCTTTTTTGTATTTTTCTCTTTTGCTCCAAACAGCACGAGTTACAGTATAAGAACTGTGGAAAACCTGTGGTCTGAAATCCAAAGGGTCTGAGAAGTTTACACCCATTGGTAAATGGTCTTTCAGCAGAAGGTTCTCTATTCTCATACCAAATCTACATCTCAGTGATCACTTGTGGATTTGGATCTGAAGCTGGAAAAAAGAACACTTCTTAAAGGGATGGCTAGGAGAATTCTCCCTCCCTACCTCCTCCCCCCACAAGACATTCTTAATTTTTCCTATACTACTTTGATATTTCAGTCTTTTGCAATTCTTGAGTAAGGAAGATGAAAACCTGGTATTTTTTAAAAAAAAATTCAGTGCTCTTTGCACTCCTTTCCTGTTTTTTAACTGAAAGGCAAGCCAAAACTAAGATACTATCTATGGGTAGGAAGCATCTGAACTGAAAATGCCATAGTTTCCAATGGTTATGTGGAAAAACAAATATTCCAGTATACAGGCATGCTAATAATTAGTCCTTTAAAGACAGCAAGTACTCACTTGCAGTGGAAGACCCATCCTAATATTATATATGTAGTCACACACTGTATTCTTGAGACTACTGTATAAGACAGAACAATGGGAATTTTAAATTCAAGCTGCAAAAGTACTAATATTTTCCCTTTTAACTTCTGAAATGAATATAAAACAGTGTTTAATTTTCCTTATGCTAAAATTTGTCTACATGAAATAATTCTGTCGTTCCTCTCCCAAAATGATACACTGCTGGGAAAGCATAACTGCTTTTACATGATGATTTTGGAAGATGACTTAAGTATGAAACCATAGTTTACAGAAAGGTATATAGGTCTTCTTAGCTGATCGTGTCAGAAGAGTTTTACTCTTTATAGTGACAGGCTTCTGGCTTAATTGAAGGCTTTGTCTGAAGGCGGAAGCTTCATTTTGGTACAGGGATGACCTCTGAAAGATGCAGCAATTTCCCAGCAGAAAAGTAACTTACCTGCAGTGCTAATACCTCAAGACTGTGACACGTCAATGTGATACAGTGGCTGGGATACTCAGCAAATACACCTGCCCCTCTTAATAAAGTGACATTGGTTGACAGCACTTTTGCTGGTGGGAGGTGTCTGTTCAGCTCTTCATGGGAAAAGCCTTACTGTTTATCTAACTATGGAAGGCTGAGATATTATTTTATTCTGTAAGACTGATACCATAACTTAAATGGTGACTGTTCAAGGATTTCTGGGCAAAATCTGACCAGCAGTTAGCATGAAGTTCAATTTTCAGCTAAAAGTAATTGCACATATTTTAGGCTATAATAGGCAAAGATGCAGGCTAAATCTGACTAGTTTCTTTTGACAAATCAAAAGTTTGCTATTCGGAATAATAAACTGTTGTAAACTGTCGGCAGGATCAGGCCTTTAAGTATTGCAATGAAAATGTCTACATATAATCTGACTAATGTATGTATTTTGTAAGCAAATACTATCGCTTGTCCTCTGACAGGGCTTTCTGAAACACTGCAGAGAAATGAAGAATACTTTTAATTTGCACTGTATTAAATTATACTTGTATTAATTATTAAATAAAGATTATTACTAAAAGTTAATGAAAGAAACTATCATTATTATATCTGCTACAAATAAAAAATCTACCTATTGTATTGCATAGGCGATGCCATCCATTAATTAATTTATATACCCTGAAACTGAAGAGAGTGTCAAAAATTTTCAGGGTTTCCTTAAATCCATCTTGCTAGAACACATATGAGATTTCTGATGCCATCGAAAAATATGTGCTGTGTGTTAGATTGAATGCCTCTCCTTTTACTACACTCATGCAATCTTTTCCTCTTTCCAATCACTGCATGGTTAAAATTAATAAAAATAAACTACTGGTTCATGTCATGTACGTCTTTGAGATTAACCCTTGAAGATTCTTAAACCATGAGAATTTGCCTGATTTCACATTTTGAAGAATAGAAGCAAACTGACTGATTAGAAGTTAAGATTGAATGTTGCTTTTTAGTCTGGGATAACTGAGGTTTGACCAGTTTCATAGGTGCAGAGGAAATTTATGGGTAAAATTATTCTGGAGTAGCATATATATCATACGCATATTACCTTACTTTCCTAAAATAGTATTTTATTCCAGGGTAATTTCAACATATTATTTTTTGTTACTATTCAGGGTCACTGAATAACCTTGGTCTTTGTTACTCTGTTACGCTATATATCATTTTGAAACTTTCTCATTTTATAGGAAACTACTGCTTGGTCGCAAATTTGGCTGGACTCAGGGAAACCG
The DNA here is from genome assembly GCA_009867235.2 of Psittacus erithacus. NCBI lineage: Eukaryota > Metazoa > Chordata > Aves > Psittaciformes > Psittacidae > Psittacus > Psittacus erithacus. The sequence goes on from WYDI02003486.1 coordinate 29,687, forward strand.
ATATTTTGAGTTTCTCTTTATTTTGAAAGAGAAATTATTCTGTTTGCTGGTTGAGCGTCTGTGTGTGGAGTTGTTTTTTCCTTTGTTCCTTTCCCCAACATGCAGTATCTGTGATATTCTATGCTATGTAGTAGCTTTACTATCTATTGCTGAAAAAGAACCAGAATACTTTGGGCAGGATATGCACCAATTGCACTGTCCACAAAAGACGTCTCTGAGGGCATGGAGCCCTCAAGCATACATCCACCATGCAGAAAGGGAAAGAAAGATTGAAAGCCAATGGCCTCTATTGCTAGGCTCTACAGTATTTTTTCTCCTTTAGAGGATCAGAGGGCTTTTTATGTGGGCATATTTGCAAAGCGAAGCATTGCTGCCCACAAAGCCAGCATGGCCACAGTATCAGCAAGTGCTGACTAAGGGGGCCCACCAAACTGGAGGAGAAATCCGCTGATCTCATCTTTGCTGATCTGTCTTTCTGCCAGTTGCTTCTACTCATGCCTTGTGCACACCCTGGGAAATTTATCCTTACTAAAAAGCTTCAGAAATGTGCATGTAGGACACACAGCATACCATTTTGATGCATTCAGAAAGCCACGCAAATACTAGATGTGTATGTGAGGTACTAGTCAGGGAGACAGTTTCAGTTAAATAGCTGACATACATATCTGGAAAGACAGATAAAGTATGCTGAGGTGAAAAGTATAATCATGCTTTTAATATTCATGAATAGTTAGATATGGCTATATAGCTCTGTAGGGATAAGACAACATAGAGATAGATATGCTCAGAAAAGTTGGATGTTACTGGACAAACACATGAATGTGATCAAAGAAGCAATGTTTCTCAGGACATTATTTTTTTATAGGGGTAACATCCTTGATCTTGAATGACTGCAGGTTTTAAGTAAATACAGGGTAATAGTATGTCAATACTTTCCACTCATATCATTTGCTATAACAACTTTAAAATACACAAAACATATTCTACTGATAAAAAAATACAGAAATTACTGAAGCCCTGAAATAAATACCTGGTAAATAAACACCTTGTAGCACTATAGGTGAATTATATACATGCACACACATACATGTATATACATGTAAAATGATGCACAAATGCATATAGAAAATTATATAAACATATCTATATGCATATTTACATAATATTCGTATGGATTGTTGACAAAAACAAACTATTGAAAAGGGAGCAGGTTTACTTGCAACAAGTAAGACATTTTATCATTGCATTTTACTTGCTTTTTTTTTACCCTCTTACTTCTCCTTGAAACATTCCTTCATATTGCAGTAAAAACCAATTTCACGTTTCTTAGATGCTGATTGGAAAATCTGGTAATACACAACACTGTTCTGTTTCAAAACATACACAATTTGATCTTGTTAGTCATCATAGTGGGAGCTGCAAGTGCTGAGCTCTCTGGAAATGCAGACCTAGTGTAAAGAAGCCTGAGTAGAGGAGCCTTTATCTTTAGGTTTTGGTATGGTATCTGACACCTGGCTATCCAATTTTGGACATCTGTTCGCCAGTTTTGACTTGCAATTATTTTGATGGATCCTTAAACAAACAGATCATAGTAGACAGTGAAAAACACACTAGAACAATGTAGAACCTGGTCTTTTGCTAGAGTTGATGTGTGTAAGAGGAATCAACAAACAATAGTCCTTTTTTTTTTAATAAACTAGCAATTTGTTCTACTTTTCTACCTACTGAAAGCATGAAGTACAATGCATTTGGCACTGCCAGTTGAAAATGTGAATTATTTGGTAGAATTACATCTTCAAAGCAAGAGAAATTATGATTGCTTTTAGAATTATATATTCACTGTGTCACATACTTGCAAAATGAAGAGCCTAAACTAATACTCCTAACACCCTATTCAGACACTCAGACATAAGCAGACTGAAATCAAAGCACCAGTTCCTCTCCTTTAATTCAAAAGGATTTGCGAGGGTACAACATGTTAAGAATATGAGGCAATTTTTACTTTGATTCCTTAATAAATGGACTTAGGATCCTAACTGGAAAGCTGTAACTTACGTGCATAGAAAGGGGGTTAAGGTGGCGCAGGGTTAAGGTGGGAAGTCTCTTTGCTCTGTTTCAACCTTCTGATATTTGATGCCACTCACCAGAGGTCTCCTAAGTGTAAAAAGTTTGTCTCCTCTTGTTAAATTGCCACCTGCTCAGGGAAAAGCTAATCCATTAAGGTCAAGCAGTTCTGAGAAGGTGCTGCAGTGCCTCGGGCAGCCTCTTGAGTTTCACTTCTAGCAGCTGCAGGAAGATGAAGTTGGGATGGTCCTCGTTACTGAAATTAGACAGATCAGGAAGTAAACAGAGCTTGCCTTTCATCTGATCTGGCTCTGAGATGGGAAAGGCTGGGGAGGGGGGCAGAGAAGAGGGTGAATTCCTCTTCTAATTACTTTATGGGTCAGTTCTCCTGACTTTATGTCAGTGTCAGACATGCGTAATCTTTTTTATTTTTAAATGAAAGAAAAGGGAAAAAAAAAATCTTATGAACTACTGAAGACTTTAGGGTTTAGAATCATTTAATTCTCAATACCATGACTTTCATGGGGATTATTATACTTTCCTTTGGGAATGAGCAACCAACAGAGCTAAGATGGGAAGAACCATGCTGTCTGCATAAACTTCTTGTCTCCTTTACATACTGAAACCTTCATCTTCTGTGTTCATTGCTATGCTCTTTTCCTCTGAAGTGGATTTAAGGCTTATGGAAGGTGCTGCACTGACAGTACAGGCTGAAGCCCTTTGTTTTTCACACCTGAGCTGCTGATATAGTAGCCCTCTGAGTCTCTCTCTTCCCTACAGACCTAAAAGGACAGCCACCCACAATAGAGTCAGCTGCCACCTCCATGGGGAAAAAGCTTCCTGTTTCCCCTCCCCTCTCTGCAGCCCATGCCAAGCCCACCCTGCATAAATCACAGCAGCCCTCTGGTGCACCACCTTGCAGAGTTCCCTGACTCATGGATGGTGACTTCAAAAAAGAGCAAAAAACCTGACTGATGGAAGATCTTTCAGAAGCGACTCATGGGTGTGCTCAGCATGAGCTATAACTCTTCTAGCCATCAGGATGTGCCATGGCAAATGAATGAAGGAGGCTCAATCTCGTTTTGTCTCACTCAGAGCCAATATTGTCTGGAATCAGGTGGTGCAAAAGCTGACTTTTCAACACCTTTTTTTGGGTAACATAGTCTGTGATTATATAAATTCCGTAGGCGCAGTCAGCCTTATTGCTTCAGTCCCCGCTTCTCACACACCCACTTGGAGTCCTATTTTCACAGGGGTTTTAAGAGCCGCTTTAGAGAGCTGTGATAATCCAGGGGATTAGTGAGAGCCAGAGGGGAGCCAGACACATGATTCCCCACAACTGAAACATGCAGATGCTTTGCTTTGATGTGATAAGGCGCAATGAAGTCTTTTAAAACTGAGATGAGGGCGTTTTGTAGAGTACTGCAGCATCCTAACTCTACTAGGGCCATCAGAAGCAGAGACACTGTCAAGAGAGCTGGTCAGCTACTTGATTTAATTATTTTTTCCCCCTTGATTCTACTTAGGTAAAGCTCTGTCCTTCACCTTCCTCCACCCCTCTGCTCTCCCAGTTTATGGGGCAACCAAAGTGACCAGGCAAACTGTATTTTACGATTGGTGTCCCAAATGAGATGGAAAGATACTCTCCCCCAGAGTCAGTTGTGTCTGTATTATAGGTAGCCAGAAGGAACCTTTTGACTGGATGAAAATAGACATGTTCCAAAATCTTCTTTCTTCCTCTGACTTGCAGCAGGCCTTTGAGTCTCCCAGAGCCAGTGGATTATTTTGAATGTTTTCTGTCTTCTTCTAAGCTAGGCAAGATACCCAAGTGCCTGCCTTTCCCTCCTGCAAATTCTCAGCCTGTTTCCCCACCAGAGACAACTGCATGTAGGTATATTTGTTTTTACATAACTGTTTCAAAAAATAGATACAGAAAATCTCCAATGTGCATGCAGGTACAAATAGGTACATATTAAATCACATATCTGTATTTTTATACAGATATATGCATACAACTTACTGTGGGATCAGGATGTTCCCTTGGCAATTTTCATTCATGCAAGAAATCTATATGCACACAGTTGGTCTCAGTTATTGCATTAGTCTCCAATGAAGATTGCATTCTGCTGAGCATTATGTAGAGATCAGAGGAAAAACAATCTTTATGCCAAAGTACCTACAGCCTACGTAGTGTGAAATAAAAACAGTGGATAAGGTAATAGAAGGAGGAAGAAACCTTTTATTTTAGTTAGAGGATGCATTTTTCTAGGTCTACTTTGAAAATTCTTTTCTTATCTGCTGTTAAGAAAGCACAAATACTAGAATTTAAAAATTTAAGTCAATAGTTCATAAATCCACCAGCAACTCTCAAAATTGTGTTTGAATCTCCGAGGATGCTCATCATCAGGACTATCTGAAAATATGACTTGATGATTACAGTGAGTCTGCAGACCACAGATCACAAAATGTGCTCTAAGGTGCCCCCAAGATATGTCCCGAAGCCCTGCATATAAAAAATATTAATTGAACTATTGGTAAAATACCATCACAGACACAGATTCTCAAGCCAGATGTGTTTGCTTAGGTCTTAGAATCATACAAATTCAATTCTGGACAACGTTATTGAAAACTAACCCTCAGGCTCATAACGACAGTGTGGAACCAGAATGCTTTCAGATGTCATCCCCCACTACCAAATCTCAGAGTGGTGGATAAGATAGGTAGAGACAATATTGTCTGCTTCTTTGTGGTACCTCTGCACTGTTTTCTCCTTTTTTCTTTAACACTGTCTTTCTTGTGTCTCACATCCCAGGTGAGCGTCCTAATTGGCTATGTAGAGACCACTGTGGAGTCATTGCTTCTGTGTGCGTGGGTGTGAAAAGTTCCTGAAGGTTTTGGTTTCAGTCTGCATTGGAATGAAAACAGATCTTGAAACCTCAGAATTTGTCATTAAATAGAATTTGTTGGGTTTTGGCCAGTCTAACTTTTCCCTACCATCTTCTTGGCAAACCATCTTTTCTTCGGGATGTAGTTGAAGGAGGCCTGTTATGATTAGTATAAATGCTGCTGGAAAATAAACTCTTTATTGGAATTTTTATGTTATTCCAACAGACAAGGAAACTCTGGCTAATTGGATTCTGTCCCTCTACTGCCAGTTTCAGTTAAGAAGAAATGTAAGCAGTACACATTTGGGATTTTGTCATTGTGATTAAACACATAGTTATTTAAATGCAATCTAGAGCAGATACATCATACGTTATATCACTAGGTATACTTCTTTCCTTGGCACAAATATTTGCCTCTTGTTATCTGGCACTGTCCAAAATGCACATTTAGTCAAAAATACCAACAGCAAATCACCAAACAAACCAGAAGCATTTCTAAAATTGATCAATAATTGTAAAGAAACTGTTCCTGACATAAGCCAAGGTCTGTAAAAATGATGTTTCATAATAGACTCACATCAGCAAATCTCTTCAAGATGCTCTTTTTAATCTGCCATAGCTTGGTTTCAAAATCCCTGCAGAATAAGTGATTATCTCTTTATTTTAATGCTTCAAAGGTACAGTACCACATACTCTTTCAAAAGTCACTGACGAAGAGAACAGAAGATGTTAACCCCCATGCCAAGTCGAAAGCTTTAAAATGTTATTATTATTATTCTGCAGAATGCAAACAAAGCTCAGGAGGGGTCCCCGTTAGGAAGCGATTTGCATCTCTTGGAATGATTTAAAACTGATGAAGGCGACAATTTGAGTGACTTCTTACCCTCTGTGGACCTCAAAGGCTCCAGCAGAAAAGGAAGTTAAATATTGAAATTATTGTGCTATTGAAAGACACAAAAATTGATCTGATGCTTAGGTCGTCTGCCCCTGCTGCTGGGCCTTTGGCTTTTTGTCATCTGTGACCTTGACTCAGGGAGTCGCTGATCTCCATTTTATCAATAGCCAGTGGCTGCAGAGTCTTTTGCTGATGTGGCTGCACATGGTACTGCTTAAAAAATGGCACTCACTTCTTAAGAAATTTTCTCCTTGTACAGATTGTTTTATCTACTAGCAACTAAGATTTTTTTTCCTTTTTTTTTCTTCCTTTTTCTCTTTTCTTTTTTTTTTTTTTTTTTTATGAGAAAGCCTGCATAGCTCTTCTAGGAGAACAAGCTGTATTTGGTCACTACCCCCAGTCAACAGAATCATCGGAAAGTGGATAAAGTGTTTGTGGTCAATCAGCTCTAGGGAATTTAATGAACACAAGAGTTTCTGGAACTGGAGAAATAGGACTTAAAGGCAAATGACCACAAAGAATGCATTTAAAGATTTTTATTTTTTTTTTCTCATAGAAGGCCAATGCACCAAATACTAAAACCATAATTTTAGACAAAATTTACTGATAACATCTTTTATAAAGAAGCACATCAGAAATGCCAGATAAATATGTAGAGGACCAACAAATGCTTTGATCATTTGATGATTCACTAATATGTGGAGATACAAAGTGATAATGCAGATGCCTTAGCAGGAATTACTAACACTACCAAATATTTGTTACATAACACAATTTGACTGAAATGAACCAAAATTTCTAACGCATGATGCTCATCAAGAAGATGGGACTTTGACTGTACAATCTGTGAAGTCAACAGAAGATGCACCATGGACTTCAACAGGAGCAGAAAAAGGCTGGTAAGGACAGAGAAGAAATAAATTGGGAGCTTAACCTGTTACACATACGCTAAAGAAACCACCCATCTATATTATCGCACAAATAACATAGCTTCAGAAGAACCCGAAGCCTCAGTTTGGTTTCCTGGATGCAGTTACTATCACGATATATGAAACCACAGATTGTCATGAACTAAAAACTGTTACTAAAGAGCGAGCTATAAGACCATGCCAGCCATTGGACACACTGTGTTTCAGTTTTGTCTCCTTTGGGCCCACCACACCCAGCCTGGATATCTGTCCATCAGCCACAGACAATGAGTGTCTGGGCTATATGACACAATAGGCATCTGTGGCGAAATCATAGCCCATTGAAGTTAATGTTAAGGCTGACATTGACTACCACAGGGGCCATATTTCATGCAGTCACAGTTGTCTACACAGATTTTTAGGCTACCTTCTTCACTCTTCTGATTCCTCTCTCTGCAGCAGTGCACTTTGTGGTAAAGTGGAACTGGTGGGGCCTGGTGAAATATTTTCCAGCACACACTTTTTGAGGGAGTTGCCTTCTTCTGGCAGCTGCGTCCAGAGATGCAGAAGAAACCCTAATCATACTAGGAACTTCATACAGATGTGGTTAATAGTCAGTGTTAGAGAGTCCATAACAGATAGGCTAATAGTGATTGCAAAGGAATGAGACATTACTGCTTCCCCTTACTTTAAAATGAAATCTTATTTTAGCAAGGTAATAAAGATCAGGTTTCATGCTGTCTGGAAGATAATTCTCAATTAATCTGGGCTTTGGTGAAATGCAAAATTAAAACCCACCAGCACATAGCACAGTGGTGTTCTGAGCTTGATTAGAGCTTCTAGGAACGACCTCAAATAAAATTAGTAAATAATAATCACAGCACCAGTGGTGCTTCTTAAAAGATAGAATATTCAGAAAAGCAAACAAGAAAGGAATTATTGAAAAACTGAAGTTGATGTCCATGGTATCTGGTGAGAAGAAATAACACAAAGAAAATTCAACATGCAGAGTTATACTTCCAACTTTTCAGATGGACCAGGATGTTGCTTTCAACTTCATTGAGCTCAGAATCTTTTGGATTACATATCTAGAAAGTTGGTGCCCAGCCATGACTGGGTAATTGAGAATGGAAGGAGTGTCTTCTTGTCAGCAAGAATACAATAGTGCCTGTGTTATTACACTCACTTTTTTCTCCTTATGCTGGGCTTCTTACTTATATCTGATTCATGCTGAAAGAGTAAGGATGTGCACTAAGATTCTGCACAGAATGCAGGAGCAAGGATGTTTCTTTTGCAATGGAATGGCACTGCATTTAATAAATGTTCTCGGCCTTCGTTCATTTGAATGGATTTCATAAGGAAGCCTGTTGTTTAATCTTCTCTTCCCATAGTTAATAATATTCTAATTATAATAATTCTTATTTCTTAGCATTTGCATAGTACTTTGCATCCTCAAAGCATTCTCTAACTATGAATCATATTGTTCACAAGTTAAGTTATAGAACTAGCCAGGACATCCCTACTAATTTTTTGAAAGAAAAACAGTTTTTGAAAGTCCCAATTTTATGATATGGAGAAGCTTAGTTCCTATTAGCTTGCATTTGAATCTAAGTATCTGGAGGATTCAGTCTGACAAAGTAGCCTGATTCCTTTGAGAAAAGACAAGGACCACGGCATGTCCATCCGTGGCATTCAAACAGTTCAGATGACTACTGAACAGGGTCATAAAGGAATATGTAGATTTGGTTCAACAAAATGAAATGGAATATTTAGTTGCTTGTTATTAAAAACAGTTTGACAATTTTGTAAGAAAAGAAAAAAAAGAAAAAGAATTGCCCAGAGAGGCATTTTTAATATTGTAATCTAGAACACATAAATTTTTAAGTAATGGAATTTCCTTCAAGATGAATGTCCAAGTTTTCATCAGCTCTGTTATGTACAAAACTGTGACAGAACATGGTGCCATTCCCCTCTCCTCTCGCCAGTTGCTGTGTGAACCGTGGTCTCAGAAAGAAAATGATGGAATCACTATCTCCAGCTGGAGAGCAAGCACAGGAAACAGCTAATGCAGGGATTCATGTCCCCAAACTTCAGCTTCATACAAGTACTTTGCCAGCACAGGATCACAAGGGTATTCACTCATCCTTGATTGCCACTGGGCATAGAGGGAGAAGGAGGTTGACTGTGCACAAGATGCATGACTAACACAGGCAGGTCAAAATCTCCCCAGAGGTGTCTGTTTCACTCCACTAAGTGCTGAAGAAGCTGTTTTTGTCAGGCCAGAGCTCTGAGGTGGCTCTAGGTAGACAGGCTTAATCCCTTGTGGCTGAGGAAAAGTGGCTAATATGGCTTTACTGTTAAAGGAACTTCTGTATTGACTCAGAGAACAAAGTCTCCTTTCTTCCAAACTTGTGCTACTTTTGACCTCTGCACAGAAAGTCATGACTTTTCACCTTCTGATGGCCTTTCTGAGAGACAGACAAGATTGGGTTTGCTCCACAGACAATATTAAACTATTACATTCAACAATATTAAACTGTTACATTCAACAATAAACTGGAAAATCTGCCAAGAAAATAAGCACTGCTGCATTTAACTTTATATGAGATGATTACTCCTGGACTATGTATATTAATGAGTTTTGAATGACTGACATTTAATAAAATATTCACTATCCCTTCAACTTTCTTTCATTTTTTTTCTTGCTGGAGCCCTTTTGTATTTGAAAATTAATTATGCACACGATTTTTAACCAGGGTGAAAATGAGACTTACATGGAACCTTTCCAGCTCTTCATTACGTATTTAATTGTTAAAATAATCAAGCTATCCATCAGACATTCTGCCACCCAGTCGTCCGTCACCTTGGAATCCGTCAGAGAGATCACAGTGAAGTCTGGAAATAAAAATTTCACATGTCTTATGCTAAACAATTTTTCCTTTGAGAGGAATGGTCTTAGCCTGGCATATCACACTTGAAAAAATTATAAACAGGAGCTTCTTTATGGCATCCCCTATGCATTGGGTTTCCTCCCATTAAGCACTAAAAACTATGGCCATGTTATAAAAAAGTTCTTTAGCACAGAATAAATTCAAGCTCCTGTGTCTTCTCATTAGTTTTAGAGCCAGGACAAGAACACTGTACAAAGCAAACAATGATCTGGCCAGCATTTAATAATAGCCACATGTCATATGACACTTTTCATTATAAAAATTGTCCATGCACTTGAAAATGCTAGGTAACATAGTCCTTGTTTTATGGATGGGGAAACAGAAACTCTAGAGCAGTATCAGCCTATAGCAGTAATTCATCAAACATAACAAGACATTTTTTGGAGCTAAGTCCTATGCTCTGGAAAACCACTAAGCAAACATTGGAAGACGGATGAAACCTTCATCTTCTGAGTTTGACCAGAATGCTCTTTCCACTGAGCATTCCACATACCAAGAGCTGCATGAAGGCTGCTGGGATGTTTCATTTAAATTTGGGGTTCAGTGTTGCAGGATCAGAAGCCAATACGATGTCATGACTGCATAATATTTGAAAGATGTAAAATAGGAATAATTAAACCCTGTGGATTTTGGATGGACCCTTGGATTTTCAGAAAGTGGAGGAGTAAAGGTATGAAGAGGATGGAATATGAATTTCAACAAAGTTTTTTTACCCACATCGGTGCCACTTCCCAACTACCTGACATGCCAAGTATTCATAATACCACCAGGAAAACAATACTGTATACTGTGGCGAGAACATTTTCCAAGTATAGGTATATTCCTAGCAGTCATAAAATTACAACCCATTTTCAATTCACAAAGGAATGTGAATGGGGTGTAAGTTTTAATTTCTCATATATTACTGAAAACATCACCGTCTTCTATGCTAGAGATAGAAGGATCACAAAGAATATCTAATTCCTACGCCCCATCCCATAGTCAGAGATCAGATTTTTAAAGGCATTTTGTTGGGAACAGAGTACCTCTGTTAATTTACTTAAGCACAGTCTCACTATTTATTCAGAAATTAAGTATGATTTCAATTTAATTTAATACACAGTTTTACATAAACAAGAGTGGGCTTAAACTAGACAGGTCTAACAGAGCTCAGCAATACTGTGGTTTTAAATGACAAGCGTCTAATGCTTTAACAGTCTCTAGCATTAACTGTGCATTGCCCTTTGGTCTAAAGGGAAAATAAACTTTCTCTTATTTCATGCACAAAGGTAGAACAAATACTATTAAAATCTAACTCAAGAGCTTTCTAGATAGTATTAAATAAATCTCAGCTCAGGCAGGCATTGTGAAGGTCAAAGCTGATATGAAGAATGAACTAACTACTAGAACAGAAGTAATGCATTTGTATAAAGAAGTTGTGTCTATCAAATATGGATACGAGCTGGAAAATAAAAAAAAAAAAAACAAAAAAAAAAACAAACCAAACCAAACCAACAACAAAAAAACCACAACACTGAAGATGCAAGAATCACAAAAAAAAAGTCACCGACACCAGCCATAGCTTGAAAAGTATCAAGGACAGAACCAGTGAAGCGAATGATCTATCTTATAAATTAGACTTCAACTAGTGTAAAAGCAGCCAAAGTGAGGGCCCAATTGTTTTTGTAGCCTGTCAGAAATAATTTCAAACCTGACAGGATACCATGGCTCATAGTGTGATCTCACAGATTTCAGTGGTCATACTGAGCGATAAGCAGAGAAGCACCGTAAAAGCCGTGATAGCAAAAGCGCTGCTGCCAGCTTTGCTGTACTAAGAAATTATTCTTCACTCCAAATAGCAGATTGGGTGTGTGCTGAATGACTTCTTTTTCCTCTTCTCTCTTCCTCCTCTGCCTGCCTCCTTGCTACCACTCTCTTCTCCTTTCACCTCCCTGGGAGGACATGAAATGTTATGTTTTATGGTATCAAACCCAGCTGATATATCCAGTAAAAACAAACATCAAAAGAACACCATAATTAAACTATCTTATAATTTCATTAGTGTCCTAAATTAAAGCAAGATGATCACCCCAGCAGATAGCAACCAACCATACGCAGATAATAATAACACTGCAAGCAGGTTCTAGTGCTCCACCAGAGGAGAAGGTGCCATGCCCTTGCTCTATAATTATATCAGGAATCTACTGACAAAGCTATTTCTTCAGTCACAGATGGCAACAAGCAAAGCTATTCACTTCTTGTGCATGTCTGAGACAAGGTGCCCATCTCCCACTCTTGAGCTCTGCCAATCCACCTTAGAAAAGTTACGGTTACACTTAGAGGATAGAAGGGCAGATCTTGCCTGCCAGACCATACAACTGCTGCCTGGACCGTTGTAGGGCCACGAGCACCAAGGAGAGCGTGTGGGAACATGTGGCACTTATGCCATTGCAGAATCCTGGAGCTTCCTCAAGCAGCGCAGCAAGAGGGACTGAAACAACCCAGGTGTTTCAGCCCCATAGTCTTACTATGTTCTTTGTTTTCTACCCAAAGTACATGATTTCTTTGTTGCTCTGCTCTGTTTTCCAAGTAGCAAAGAAAATAAAATGAGCTCCGGTCTGAAGCTGCTAACTGGGAACATCAATGGCTTGGGATTTTCTGGGAGTATCCAAAAGACAAGCCTTCTTGTGAGCATTTACATCCAAGACAAAGCTGAGATTTAAGTTTATGGCATGTTCTGCAGACTTATGTTTGTGCAAACAGGCAGCACAGCAGGACAGATCCTCATCTTTAGGAGCTATGTCCTGCTCACATCCCACATAAGCCCCACCTTGAAAGGCTCCATATCTGGCTAGAATTCACTGCAGGGGAATGTTTCTACTACAATGCTATTGCCTCTCTATTACTACAGGATTTTCCTCTCCCTTCTATTCTGAAGGGTTCTCAAGTTTCTGTTGCAAAATAAATACTAAGAGAGCATAAAGACAACAAAATCTAAAGGTTAGGAAGGTATAATAAATTTAAAACCTGTAATAATACAGTAGGAGTACTGCAGTTGTGTAGCATCTTTCAACAGAGTTTCTAAAAGAAAGCATTAATTAAGCTTCAATCATTTAACCTCTGAGGTAGGTAATATTACTATACCTACTTCACTAATGAGTAAACAGAAGCCTTGGCATATTACAAGCCTTGTCTAAAGTTACCCAACAAGTCAGAAGAAAGGAAAGGAAAGTCATGAAATAAACAGCAGCATTAAACATTTCTGGTATGACATCATGCAAGTTCTCTTCTCTACTCCCAGCAGCTAGCACCACTGTACTGCCCAAATTATGGTATTTTTATGCATATAACCCATGGGTTAACCATCTTTCCATCTTTCTGCCATGATTTAGGAAAAGCTCAGGTTGTACTTGTGTCTAAGGGCATTTATTCCAGGTTTGCGCTTTTCTTCACTTATCCCACTGATTCCCTTCTCTCTGCTTTGCTTTGTCTTCCTCGGTACCCTCCTCGCTTCTGAGAGAGTAGGGAATGCTGCAGATATCAGAGGAGTCATTTTCAAGTGAGGATACTCTTTTGGAGATGCAAGGATTCGTTTCATGCCTCAAAATATGTCAACACATTGTCAACTGCCTTTCAGCAAGTTCGTAACTGCAGCATCTATAGCAAGGAAACCTCTATATGCATTTTACATGCTCAATCTACGCAGTCACCTCTTGGGATCAAGTCAGTTTCAGGGAAGTCATTGCACAAAAGGATACAAACAAGTGTTGGTTTCCAAATAGACCAACTTAATGTAAAATTTTCTCAATCCTTTCCTAGAGAAAATAGAAGAAATCAAGCTTCATGCGCATAAGGGAAGTTAGGATAGACAACTATAATTACAGGGGAAAGAAAACCAACCATCCTTTCTTTACAGATTGGACTTTCAGGGATCAAATGTAAGCCTTTTGTTCAGACCTCAAGTGGCTCCAGTCTGCTGTAGTGTAATGGAGGGGGCAGACAAGCTTTCACCCCAGTGCTGACTTATTTATATCTGTGGGCAAGCTGCTGCACTATTATGCTAGCAGCACAGGTAATGCTTCTTACCTAGGAATGACACAGAGATGCCAAATCAGTTAGCCTTGCACATCTTACAAAACTCTACAAAGTAGAAATGTTAGCAGTAATACTAAAGGAGGTAGGTAACGAAACAAAACTGATCAAGGATCTGGCCCACGGTTGTTTTAAACCTTCTTTTAGCTTAATTCTTGCCCTAACTGATGGCGTTTCTTTTCCTCTTTCCTTTGATTCAATGGTCATGGCAGAAGTCCACAGCTCCCCCCCCCTTTCATTTATTCTAAGGCATAATGCAGTAATTATACGTACATTTTTAAAGGTAGACATTTCTCCACAGACTCTATCAACCTGTGGCCTCATGATTATAATTACTTGATCTACAGACTCTTAATTTTTTATCTTCCATAGGAATAAAATAGCACAGGAGTAGGACACAGGGAAATGCAGAAAACTTACAGACAGATACCAGGTAATGCTTCTCTAATGACTACTGTATATGGCAGGAAATATGAATATTGGGGGCATCATAAAATGTGTGATTCTACTTTTATTTTTACCTCATTTCCAATTTCTCAACATGTCAACAGATTCAGTGAAATAGATTCAATTTCTAGGTGGCTTCCTGGGTTATAAGCAACAAGAAAAGCATCCAAGTAGGTTTCTGTTTATTACTTTCCCAATTAGATTTGCATGGCATTGATGCTAGCTCTCAGGAGTCTATTTGCAATATTGGGAAAGGGTGTGAGTGAAATGAGGCCAAGTCCACGACAAGTTTCTACTTAGCCTAGTTTTCCCTTAGTTGCTTATGACATTTCTGTTTTTCCAGTCTGTAAACGAGATGAAAACCAGGAAAAGCAATACTTGGTAATAACAGTGCTTACCCTGGCTGGAAAAAACTGGTCCCAAACAACAAGCCTGGCTTTGATTACATCTAGCAATCAAGCTGTGTTCAGAATTACTTGACTTAATGTCTCAGGAAATGTTAATCTGCACATGGAAATCTTGGTTCTAGAGACTCAATGATCCACTGACACTGGGTAAAAACTTAAAATGTTCCGTGCTGCTTTTTTTTTTTTTTTTTGATGGTTTTCTTATGTTCAGGGTGGGCCAACAGAGATAATGGAAATGCTGGTCAGTAAATGAACATTTTAATCTTCTAGGTCAGTATGGTAACAATACTAAACAAACAAAAAAACCACAAAAAAACCCCAGAAACGAGTCAGAGAAACTCAGTGTCACTTATACAGGAGAGGTTTTTTTGCACTGGGCTTAAAGTACAGGAACCTGACCGCAGGTATTTTAGTATACTTCAGAGTTCAGTGAACTAGAAAAATAATTCTCTTGCTGAGGATAACACTATGTAGTGGAAGTACTATAATAATGAGGACGGATCATAATGGTGACAGTTTAGGGTAAATGGTAAGTTTCCAAGTTTCCTCAACATCTCCCACAGAAGGACTTAACGTTAGATCTCAGGACTGTTAATTATGCCACAGTGAATTACACAACTGCACATTGCATTCAAAAATAAAATAAGCTGTATAGTCCTGAAGCAGTTTGATTGCGAGTGGGAGATGTGGGGAGACTAAAGAAGCTCATGGGATGTGTGCTGTCTTGTTTATGTGACAGCGAAGTACCATGGCACTGCACAGTGTCCCAGTCCCCATGGAGAGCTTGACTGCATTCTGCTAATTTATTTTTATTTTATGTCAAATACCAGTTTCTTCCTCATATCTATAAATATCTTTCCTTCCTGCAACTGTCCAGCGGTTTTCTGCTGCTGTCAGTTAAACACACTGGGGAGGGAGAGGGAAAGAATTTTGGGGAAAATTCATACTTATTATGCAAGATAAATGAAGAAATGCTTAAACTGTTCTTTGGTTTAACAGAACAACAAAATTATAGGTAAAATCTGGCTATCTGGAGAATCATCCAAATAAATTGTCAGTGATTATTTTGACAGGTGCTTGGGTACCCATTTTCATATATTTCAGAACCCTGGTTGCTTTTTCTTTTGTTGTCAGCAAAGCTTAACATGTTTCTATAGACCAGAATTATTTTCAAATATTTGACATAGGTATGGGCTTTCTACTGAGAATTCTGAATTGTATTCAACCATCCGTACATCCTAGGACTACAATTGCCTTTTCCACAGGATCAGCCTAATTGGTCTCAGTCATCAATGTGATTGACTGATTATACACCCAATTCTTTCACTTCTATCTTGTTCCTAGATGTTGTGCTCTAAAAAAATAAAAAAAAAAAATAAAAAAGCATCTGAAATTGCTTTTGATTCTTGGGTGAATGACCAAGATTTTTATGCTCATCTCTTGTGTGACATTCCCTCCCCATTGTTTAAGACTCTCATACTTCCTGTCTGGTATGTATGCTGTTTCTCCTCAGCCTTGACAAGGTTTCCCAATGTTACAGAAACCTCAGCAAATTTCATTAGGACTCTCCTTTTAATGACATGGTCAGCCATGCAAGTATTAAGTAAAGCCTGTTCTAAGACTAAGCCTGCAGGAACCTGTAACTGCAATACCTAACCTTTCAGCACAAAGTACTGTCATATTCTCTTTAACCTGTTCTGCCACACCTCAAGGTTCTTGACCAAATTCTCCCTTTATACCTCAGCAATTTTCCATCAGTGTGAAACTCCAGGCAGATAAAATTACCTGCACTTCATCTGTCTATGAAAATCTTGCCAAAGAGCAATATCAGTTTAATGCAACAAAGATCTCCACTGACAAACCTGTGGTGTGTTTTTCTTCCCTTTTCCATTTGCTTCCACACTTTATTATTCTTTTCTCCAAAAAACACATTCCAGAAACTTTCACAGTCCAAACTAAAACTAGACCTGTACTTACACAGGTTCTTGGTTTAAAACCTTTCTTGAACAAAAGTAACAAATCACGAACCCCTAGTTTTCAAAATGAAGATTATAAGGAAGCCATTTAGAGCAAACAATATTTTCCATTTAATAGTTCCAGAAATAAGCAGCATAGAAAACAGTTTCCCACAGGTGTCAATAGCTTAATTATACTTAATTATCAGAGCATGTGTTAACTTAAACTGAATCGAATCATACTATTTCTGGAAGAACATCCCCCATATGTGTAACAGGTGGACAACATTGTCACACACAGAATAAGTTTGGGAAGAGCAAAAATGTGGTAATGCTTACATGTAAAAAACAAACAAAAGGAAAATACCTAACCTGGACCTCCCAAAATCCTTCGTTCTTTATGGTCAGTGATTAAAAAATAAACAAACCAACAAAAACAACAAACCAACCAACCCAATTCAGAGCTAAACCATGCATAAACCTTTGTCTCCACATATTTCTATCTTGAAAATATCACTTCATTATTTGCCTTTTGCAAAATGCTGACTGGCACAGCTATCTTAGAGTGACTAATATATCACTGTAATCAAGGACAGCTGGTTTTCTTGTGGAGTTACCAAATTCTCTTCAGGAGCTCCAGCTTCTAATTATCTCTAACTAGGAGCAGCCTTCACCTTGCCTTCCCTCCCCAGCAATACAAGAGTCCATCGTACGGCACCATCAGCTTCCAGCTCTTGTTCCTGCACAATAAGATGCAATGTATTAAACATCGAATGCATGTTCTAATAAGTGGAGCCAATGAGAGCTAAAGAGCTTGCAGCTGCTGGTACCACCTGTGTCCCTCAGCTTCCAGCCAGAACAATCTTCTCTCTGCAGTCCCTAGTTGTGGCGAGAGATGAAAGAGGCAGAAAGTGAGAATGACATGTCTGGCTCGTGTCCTGCTCTTGTCATGAAGGAGCCAGTTGATCTGGAAAGCTCACTCACTCCCTCTGCAAATGTGAATGATCATGCCTTTTTTCCCCACAAGCACACAAACACAAGGTGGCCAAGTATGAATTTCCCACTTATTCCTCTATGGAGCATACCCCACATGTTCATTGTCATAATTCACCTAAGTGCAATTTCATTAGTTTTCACTGTTGGGTCTCCTGAATCTTGAGGATTGCTGTGGGATGGTAAACTTCAGCTGAGCAGGGACCAGACCTGGTAGGTAAATGTGGTTTTGGCAGACCAGATGGAAATCTATCCTTACATCCATTTTATTTTAAGAGACATTTTTATAGAGGCTTTTGACAGAAAGCTGGGGTATTTCTGTTTATCCTCTTTTTTTGTTTGTTTGTTTGTTTTGGGTTTTTTGGCTGTTGTGGTTTTGGGTTTTTTTTAATAGGCTGTTTCTTTTCACTTGCCTGACCAAGTGATGATATGGATGCCTTTCAAAGTTTGGAATTATCTGTTGGCTACTTCACTGCCTCAGGACAACTGGCGTCCATTCAGGGATCAGAAAGACCATCAGTTGTTTGGATGTTTTTCCTTTCACATGGAGTTTGTTTTGCTTTTTCCCTTTCCATGTATTTAATTTCTGAGTTGGCTGTTTTGAATCAATGCCCATCTTCTGCCAGACTGCCATTAGAGCAGTGGCCAGTATTGTAGGCTGAGTGGAAAGCAGGGCAGTCACATAGATTCTCACTGGATTATTCCCGATATTGGTTATCAACAATGAAAACTGAAACTGTTTCTTGCATAATTTCTGCTGCACCCTCAAATTAGACTCTCTTTTCTGCAAAACACTTTCTACAGGTTCTTCTCTCTTTTATTACTTAGGTGACATCCCAATCACGAGTGCTGGAGAAAATTCTCTTAGTCATATTTTGAAGCCAACACCTGTGTTCTTACAGTCTTACCCTTATTTACTTCAAAGCCAATGTTTTTATCTGTTCCTTTCCCTTACATCATGTTAGAATATTACTGACAGTCTGACAAAGACAGGATTTAATGAGCACAACCTGAAACTTCTACTTCCAGTCCAGTGTGGAGCTGGCTCCTTCTCTTTCAATGTAGCATAAACTAGTGATCCAAGTTACAAAGATATTTGGCTTCGTGGTACAAATCCTGGGTTCTTAGAACCATCACTAAGATCTGGTTATAACACCAGACTTCTAGTAGACGTAACTTCTCTTCCACCTAGAAATACTATTAATAAACATTTTGAGGATTTCTTGTGCTTGCCTAGTATTTTTGAATCCACCACAGCATTGGCCGGGAGGTTTTTCACAGAATTTCCTTCTCTAACTAGGACCATTCTCCAAATTAAAATTCTCCCACAATTCAGAAGGAAAACAATGGGACGTGGGGCTGTGATGCCTATTCCAGTCATTACAGCAGTTGTCCTATTGCTGCTTTATAGGCAGTATCCATAATACTCAAATCAGTTTATCTAGTACATGCAGTAGTAGATGAGGAGACTTTCTTTGCTCTTCTGAATTGCCCTACAGTGGATCTCTCCCTCCTTACTGACTAGATAAAGAGCACGGATCTCTTCACCACCTAACTTAGTATGTGACTAGAGTCAGTGGTATGAATACCCCGCTGTGCAACTGCCTATTTACTGTGCTGTCATTTGTTTCCTATTGTTGCATGCTTTGTTTTCCTTTGTAAATTCTCAGTAAGGCCTTAGATGCTGTGAGAAAAGATGATTGCTTTCATTGGTCTGATTGATTATGACTGCTCTTGGAACAGAGGGAGCACAAGGGGTTGTACAGTGAACACTTTAGGGGACAATATAATTTGATATTTCTCCTAGTAAATATATCAAGCAGAAAGTGACCACGCTAAATAAACAGCCTGCTCTGCATCTATACCATTAGTTCTGCTAGTAAAGAGGGAGTAAAAAAGTTGACCCTCCACTTTCCATGTTGTCCCATGGCAGCTCCCAGCATTTGATTATGTATTTGCGCTGTAGCTCATTCCTTTCAATCATTGCAAAACTGGCATTAGACCAACTTCATTTCTCTTGGACTGTTTCTTGCTTATCCTCTGCATGCACTGATGGCCCAGTCCTATAATGTGGCAGATGCTGTCCTGGAGCAGACAAAAATTGAACAGCATTGCCCTACATCTTCCAGGAATGAACCAAAAGACAGGCCAGACTTTTCCAAATGTTGCTGATAGATTACTTCTCTTTCTTATCTTGTTTTTGTTATTTAGTTTTCTCAGACATCAGACACATGCAGTTAACAGCATGTTGTAACTGATACTATAAGTCTACCAGAAAGCTTTGAGGTCCTTTAGGAACAATTGGGTCTTCATTTTAATCATGTTCCTCCACCCCTTTTACAAACATACCATTTATACAAGCCTTTTAGGGAGCCATACATCCACCCATCCACATTTCTGTACAAACATGGTTTGCATGTTCAAATTCAGATGTGTTTATGAGCACATAAGAGAGAAAATAATGTACAAATTTATGTGTAACTCAAAAAACCACATTATTTCTCCTTTGAAAATGTGATGCAGTATTTAAAACACTGCTGACATGTTCAATAAAGAAATGCTTAAACGTATTTAATGTATCAGATATACCTTTATTTTCCCTACTTAGCCTATGAAATTAAAGATTCAAAAAACTTAAAGGTGTTCACATTGCCATCTCCTATGAAGCATGTTTAGGGGGTTTAGTATAGTGGTTCTTACAGTGGGCTGCATGAAAATTATTTTTCAATAGCTCTGTTGTGTGGAGCTTGACTAAGAAGCGGCAATAAACACTGTTCAGGCAGAATGTTAACATTGTTTTCAAATCACTCTCTTTTTCATTATAGTACTGTTAGCACTGACATTCTACAGAACAGTTGTCTTAATGGTTTAGTTATAAATGATTTGGGTCTTTTTCTCTTTGTGTGTGAATGTGCTCTTAAATTATTAGTGTATGTGCTGTAAGGGGAAAGTTAATGTGATCTCATTTTAACTTCTGCTTTAGCTAGTCCTTCTTCACAGGAAGCAGGGACCTGCAGAACAGCTGTTACATGAATTCTTAAATCATGAATGCAGGTAACTCTGCCTCACAGCCATATCCAGGTAACAGTCAGTGTGTGGAACAACATTTTGCCCCATGTGCAATTATAGTGCATTGAAACCACTCATCGTTACATCTTGTCAGCCAGCATTTCCTATCCTCTTCACAAAGACTTTCCTAGCAGAGGAGAAACTGAAGTAACCTTTTTCCTGAGACAATCTGCTTTCTACCTAAGTCAGCTCCAGAAACACAACCATCAAGCTAATTTTAATCTTACATTTTATATATAGGTTATATGACAAACAGAGATAGAGAACAAATATTACAAAACATTTCAGTAATTTAGGAGTGTAAGTCCCACTGATTTGCCAAGTGTACAAAAACCAGTACTAAATCTAAGAAACCTGGATCATGGCAGAGATTTTCCTCATCAATATTATTTTTGTAAGTTGCCTAGAGTAAGTGCAACCAGCATGATACAAAACTGTATAATTTGTTCGTACAATCAAAAATTCTGTATTCTGCCAAAGATTCGTAACACATGAATCTTTCATTTAGTCCTGCCAGTTTCTTATACTGATCTCAGTATGGCATTAATCAGTGTGTGTGTATATTTCACTTGGATTTAAAAAAAATGAACTGTTTTTTATTGTATTTGATTTTTAAATGCCTAAATATATTCATTTCCAGACTGGGTTTACAGCAGATATCTGAAAAATGGAAAAGAAAAAACTTTCCTGTAGTTTGGGCTAGATCAGGTGAGTAAGCAATTATCTCATATTTAGCTATACTGTGCTGTCATCTCAAGATAAAAAAACAGAGCAGCATTTTCATGTCATTTCCAAAGCTATGTTACAGTAAAAACATTCAGTAATTATAGTGCACACTGAGATACTACTGTAAAAAGACTGGGGAGAAATTATAGGCTATTTTGATAGTTTAATGACATAACCAGAAACAAAGATTTGTTGTGCTGGAATTCTTATTTCTAGGAGCCATTTTCTGTTGAATCAATCTTGTGTTTAAAAAAAAAAAAGGCATTTTCATGTAAAGTCATATGCAGGACACCTGCAAAGCAGACAGTAAAGTTCAGTCTTTAATGTGGGGAAATATACATGGAGAAAAAAAAGAGGAGAAAGAAGCACGCAAAGATAATTATATGGATCCTGGGTCTGATTCACTGCAGTAGCATTCCAGTGAAGTAATTCAAAAGAAGTTAAGCCAGCATTATATTGGAAGAGATTCACAACAGTAAATCAGGACTTCTTTTGGCGTGCTCATGTGCAAAAGGGAAATTTGCACATTGGATTCTCCTCTCACTTTCACAGCATAAATCAGCAGTAATTCCACTGAAATCAATGGAGTTAAGCCAGGTTAGAATGAAGGGGAGATGAGAATCAGATTCACAAAACGCAGTTTGCTGTGATTTAGCACACAAATGAGTGCCTTATAATCTGTTTACTAACCATGGATGAAATATGCAAATTGCCTTTTTGGAAAGCAACCATGAAAACTGAGCTTCACAAAAGCAAAATGAGGGGTGGGAATGTTCTTAGTTCCAGACATTCACATCCATAGTCAGAGGTCTGATACACAAATACCGTCTCAGTGAGAAAAAAACTGCCAAGCCTTCAGAACACATGGAGAAGTAAGGTAGATTATAACAAGATGCACGACCGTGATTTGGAATGGCAAACATCGCTCACAGACATTGGGATAATCCAGCAATCAGGCCCTAAACAATGTCCCTCCAAGCAAACCCAGGCAGGCCGGCCATGCTATTTCACAGCATGGGCTGCACCCTCAATCTACTGCAGAGCCAGGCTAATGTGACTCGGGGTCCAGGTGGTCCCAGTGCCTTGTAGTCTCAAGCAGGAAATGTTCACAAAAAAGCCTTTTATATTTACTAAACCACTGAGTTTTTAAAATGGCTGCAACTGAGAATCTGAGTGTGTAAAGCAACTGAATAAGGGATCCCAAAATAACAAGTCAGGGAAATGCTTTCATGTTTACTTACCCATGGAAGAGACAGGAAGAGTTAACTTTTATTGGCCCTGAGCAAATGCTCATTCTGGGTTTCAGGATGCAGTTGTGTGTAGCCTGGTGAAACTTCACATCATAATTAGAGAGATTATTTCCTTATGCTAAGTCTTCATTTAAATGGAGATTTCCTTCTTTATGTTGTTGCCTTAATTTTTCTCCTCATCCTGATCCAGGCTTAACATAGATATCCATGTTACCTATGAGAAGACGTCTATATTATGACATTGAGATCAGGTTTACTGTGTAGGACATGTAATGCATGGAGAGACTGAGATTTGTGTTAGCCATGTCCTGAAACATTTCCTGTGGAGCACTCCAAGTACCACAGGAGCTCACACAAGGAAGGAGGGCAGAGCATATCTTTTCTCAGAAAGCTTAGGAGCTGATGACTTTATATCTCCAACTGCTGACTTCCGTTATTTTCTAGTGGATTTAGGAAGGACAGACTTACAGTTTGAGATAACAGGGAGGACGCACAGGAGGAGCTGTCTTAACATATCCTCAAATCTCTGCAAAAGTATATGAAGGAAACCAAAAAGGTGCTGTCGCAGCAGGCTCTTGAGTCCTATTGCCCAGAAGAGGGCAGACCTACAATATTTTTCCTTAGTGGCATTCTTGCAGATCTACTTCCTTTTCTTTTGTCTGTCTAGTCTGCTGTGTGGGCTGGAGAAATCAAATACAACGCAAAAATACTGACAACCACAATGCTAGAAAATACTTAGGCAGTTGTCTCCAGCCATGGACTCAGTTCTTTATCTGTTTAGTCAGTCAAAGTTTTCAGGCAATTACATTTTTCTGTTTGCCTAATGATCAGTATGGTCAAGTAAGGGGATGTGAACAAGGTCCATTTCACTGCTATAGATCAAAACAAAAGGCCTGCCCTGAACAAAACCTAAACCTTAGCAGAGAAAATGCTAGTTTCAAAACAACTAGAGAATAACATCTCCATGAAAAGAGTTCTTAAAAACACCTCTTAAGACGCACTTCTTCAGCTTAGCTTCCAAGCATTTCTACCGTCTGTCTCAAACTTACAATTATGATAAAAAATACACCATTTCTTTTTCTTTAAAACAAGCAGAAATTCTGGCCCTAAGCAGGCTATGCTGGTAGTGAAATCTTGACGTGTTTGTCAGGTCTTCTTTTTTCTTTTCTGTTTTGTTTTTTTTTCAGTTGTTCTTGCTGTTGAAGCCTACTGCGCATTAGTCAGCTCTCATCAGCTCTTCTACTCTGCTCAATGTAAAGTGTCATTGGGGTCCAGTGCACTAGGGGTGTGTGAAATGGAGACTGGGTACTCCAGCAGGCAGCCTGACTCAACCACACCTCTAGCCAAGCCCTTACACAGTGAAATATAACACAGAGAGAGCTCTTCAAGGTTCTCACTGTTCCTTGATACTGATCTCCCTCTCCTTTCACACACATTTACTCAAACGTCATTTTAAAACTAAGCAGAATCTGGCATAAATTATTCGATATAAACCTATGTACATTCACCACAGACTAGATTATTGCAATTTGGTCATCACTGGATTCCCTTGAAGTTGGGTGGAAAGCTGCTGTGGCTGCAGAAGTTGGCTGCTTCCTCAGTGCTCAGACAAGTGTGTGTGAATCAGACCTGCACTCTTTTTGGACAACCACAAACATTCTGCTCCACTAAAAATTAAAATTTAATTAAAACTTGAAAGGTAAGGCAAAAATACACACAGGACTATCCTCATTCTTATGCTGCATCAAAGCACTTGAAATCAGATGAGTTGTTTTTACTCCCCATTTCAAGCTTAACGCATACCAGGACAATGCAAGGTTCTTGTTAACAAGCTTCACTGTGGCATTCTGTCCCCAAGAAAGAGAGGGATGATGCAGCTAATAAGCAATGCAATAGACCTTCAGTGTCAGAACAGATTAGGACTCTGCCAATTCAGAGGGAAATAAATGAGGATATTAGAAAAGTAAAGCATATCACTGTCCTGGGTTCAGCAGTAGCAGTCATTTTTCCTCCTTCTTAGTAGCTGGTGCAGCTCTGTGTTTCTAACTTTCGGTCTGGGAACAGTACTGATAATACCAATGTTTGTAGCTACTGCTTAGAATGTTTACACTGACCAAGGACT
>WYDI02003489.1:0-24765 GCA_009867235.2 Psittacus erithacus
GGGGGAGAAGCCTGGATTTTTCTTCTTTTTCCTTTGATTTTGTAATTATTTATTATTATTATTATTATTGTCATTCCCTCCTCCTCCCGCCCCCCCAGTCGGGCATTTACAAATTCCGGCGATTTTCCAAAGTGCCTGAATTTTGAGGACGATTCGCTTGGAATCGGTTAATTCTCCGCGGCGGGAGCGGCGGCGGCCGCAACGCGGGGCCGGGGGCTGTGCCCGCATCGCCCCGCCGAGCCCCGGGCACCGAGCGGCGGCCAACGCGGCCCCGAGCCCCGCGCCCCGGGGCTGCCCGGCGGTTCTGCCCTCTGCTTTCGTTCTCTGCTTTTCTTCCTTTTCCCTTTTTTCCTCTTTCTTTTCCTTTTGATTATTATCATTTTATTTTTACCCCCTTGATGTTGATTTTTTTTATTTTATTTTGTTTTACTATTATTATTTTTTAATAAGGCCGCTTTTTTTTCACTATTTCTTTCCGGAGGGGTAACAAAAGAGTTGATAAATTAAACCCCTCGCGGTGCCATCAAATCGAAACCGGGACGCGGCCGAGGCTGCGCTACAAACTTGTTGAGGCCGGAGCGGCGGCTCCGCGGGGCCGG
Organism: Psittacus erithacus; assembly: GCA_009867235.2. NCBI lineage: Eukaryota > Metazoa > Chordata > Aves > Psittaciformes > Psittacidae > Psittacus > Psittacus erithacus. Next base: position 600 of record WYDI02003489.1, read on the forward strand.
GGGGGAACAGAGAAGCGGGGGACCGGGGTGATGCTGCGGGCGACGGCGGGCAGCCGGCTCGGTGCCCGTGTGTCCTTGTTTTCCAGGCTCCAGCCGGAATTCCCTTTGGAAGATCCCGCGAGCCCGGGATGGGAATCTCCGCTCCTGATTGTCCAAACGCAATTCTTGTGCGATGGAGCCGTACGAACCAAGAATTGTGTCTGGACATCTGTAGCAGAGGTTCCGACTCCACCGGCCGGGCTCCGGGAGGATGCGCTGGGGCGGCGGAGGAAGGACGGAGCCCCCGGGCTCGGGCACGGCAAGGTAACCGGTACTGCAAGCCCGGGGAAGCCTTAGCGAAGGTTTCAAGGAAATTAAACAAACACCGGCGGCGTGGGTGATCCGAATGCGTCAAACACCGGCCGGGTCCTCACTGGGACCGGGCAGGGACGGAGGGGCCGACGGGGCCGGAGCCGAGAGCGGCGCCCCGGCCCTGCGGCTCCAGCCCCGGTTTTCCTCCTGCGATTTATTCATCTATCGTTTTGAAATCGCGGTTTCATTTTATTCAACGTATTTCGGCCCTGGGGCGCGGCGGGGACCCCTCTGCACCGGGACATCTTCATCATCATCATCATCCTCCTCCTGCTGCTGCCGCAGCCCCGGGCACACGGAGGCCGCTCCGGTCTCCGCAGAGCAGAGAACCGTCCCCGCAGCCCGGGTATCGGCGGAGAGCGGCCCGGGCCCGGCTCCCCCGGCCGAGGGATGCGGGGACGGGGCCGCACTCAGCTACCGGGCTGAGAGGAGACCGGGCCGGAGCGAAGCCAAGAGGCTGCGGCGGCCCCAGCGATGGAGAAGAGGCTTTCAACGAAGAGAAGGCTTTCCAGAGAGGAAGGCTTTCCATAGAGAGGCTTTCTGGCTCTGCAAGCCAGGCGCCTCGGCCGGGGCTGCCAAGGAAACCCGGGAGGAGGAGGGAAGCATTACAAGATCCGAGCAAAATTTCACCAAGAGCCTATCTAGGACAAAGCTGGAGGCAGAGAATGGCTTAAAAAGGCTTTGATTTATTTTATTTCAGAAACTTTTTGGTTTTTCTGTTACAGGGTTTTGCTGTGCCCCTCTCCCCCCCGCCCCAGCACCCCTCATCTTCCCATTTCTAGCTATTTTTTTATAGCAGTGACTGGCAGCTTTTACTACAGCAGGAGCTAAGCCATCTGCGTCTACCTGCACCGGCAAGAGGAATAACATCCCCCAAGGATGGAACTGATCCTGTCGTGAGCAAACAGCTGGGGGGGATAAGGATGGAGAAGCTCAGCCTAAGGCAAAACCTGGTGTAGAGCCAGGGCCCGCTGCAGCGCTGGAGACGAACCTGCCTTTTCCCGCTTGGGTTTCAGTCGTTTCAAGCCGTGCTCCACGCAGGTTCGTTGTTTTTCAGCCAGCTCCTTCCATCGCTTGGAATCTCCCCTCCACTGCCCCAGCCCAGCAAAGCTGAGGGCTGAGAACTCAGGACAGAGAAGAGCCTTTGGCCTGTGCATGCCATTTACAAGCGGCACAAGCTGGACTCAAGTCGCTGCGGCTGGATTTGGAAAAGGCTGAATCTCGGTTTGTTACCAGCAGCGGGTTTGAAGTTAGGGCTTCTCAGATGCAGCAGCATCCTGGGTGCTGCTAGTGGGTTATGGTGGGCTAAACGTGAGAGCAGAGTCACCGGAGGAGTCAGACAGGGGTTCACTCTATGGCATTCCCTCAGCAGAGTAATTCCTGCACCAGGCAGGGTGGGAAAGGCTCCTTGCTCGGAGCACTCGGGGTGTCAGGCCAAGTACTGCACTGCTCGCTGCCACCCTCGTCCTCCTTGGCAGCTCAAGGGGATGGAGGCCGGGGCGAGCAGTGCATGGTACCCATCAGCTCTGGGATGCGCTGGCTGAGCTTATGGCAGCCCCAGGATTGCCACTGCTGGGACCACCAAGAGGCTGGTGAGCAGGGCAGGGACAGTGCAGGAAGGATAACCCTGGCTGGACACTGACAGAAGCTTGCATGGCACAGCCCTGTTGGTGCCCCTTCCCTGCGCTCTCACCGTGGCCTCCCAGCTGTCCAAGGAAACTTCTGGAAGCAAATCATCTGTGCCCAGGCAGAGCTATGCACACCCGCTCACAGGACTTCCTCGGGGCACGCAGTAAGAAGCCTTCCCCTCCACTGATGGAAAAGGTTAAAAGCCACTGACTTTCTTTCAGGGTCGGGCATCTCCATCCCCAGTCCTCCCCCAGCCAGGCTGCAGCAGCCTGCCCAGCACACAGCACAGGCTGATCAATTCTGTCCATCACAGTGACAGAAAGATAATTTGCTGCCCTTATCACTCTGTGCTGCCTCAGGCCGGGGATGGTTTGTTTCCCCTCTAACCAAATGGTTATAGATTGATATTGTTCCTGGGTTAGGACTTTGCCTCAGCTCAGGTATGAAAGAAGCTTAAGGCATTAGAAAAACCACCCTAAAAAAAGCCTGTTTTCCTCCTATTTCTCCTAAATAAATACTACAAGTGGAAAGTCACTACAGAGGGCTCTGGAGCTGTAATGTCTGCTACCTCACAGAGAAACTAGTAACCTTTTGTTTCCTTGTATTTCACATCTTGCTCTTCCTGTGGCTGATGCACAGACTGTACCAACACCAAGTGTAGTGTTAAAAGAACCCCAGCTCCCAGCACCAAGGCAGAGGCACCCCAGCCTTGCCCCAAAGCAGGCACAATCCCCCAGCACACCTCACTGCCTGCAAAAACACATCCTACTCGAGGTTCAGCACCCTTCTTCCTCCCACCAATGGAAAACCGAAGTCCCACATAGCTGCAGGTGCTCTCGGCTCTTTAGGGTACCTTGAAGTGCAGTCAGGAGAGGTGGAATGAGGACCAAAAGACGGTTGTTGTTGTGATGGAGAGCAGGCCGCATACTGGCAGGGCTTTATTTGATGTCTAGTAATGAATGAAGGCAGTGGGAAGATGCAGAGATCGGGCACAAGCAGTTCAAGAGACGTTTTGGGTTCAGGTTTTTGTTTGGGGTTTTTTTTTAGCTCAGGGATTTGGATTTACATCCTCTTGTTCTTCCAGGAGTTCACCCGCCGTGCAGTGTCGAGATGAAAAGCACAGTATCTTGGTCCTGGAGTTTATAATCCAGCTCACCCTGCAGGCCAAGGGAAAAACATGAGAAATGGCTGAAATGGCATTTCCAAATCCTGGCTGTAAAGAGAAAACAGCTCGTAAAGCGATGGTGAGCATTAGGGAGACCAGAAGGGGATAGACTGATGTTTTCATCCTAAGGGAAGCAAAGGCGAGAGATCAGAGGAACTGATGTTCATTATCCCACACTGCTTCCTGGACCATGGTTCTGATGGAACTGGTGGTTGCCTGAGACAGGACAATGGTTGGTGGCTCTTTGTTGTCTGAGCACAACAGTGGGCTGAAAAGGGAAGATATTTACCAGTTGGCTGTTTGAGCAGAGACCTCCCCAGGGCTTCACTGCTCCAGCACCACCTCACCCTGGTGAAGGTGGTTTGCTTGGGGCTGTGGAGCTGCCTGGTTCCTGCTATGCTGTTACCCCATGTCTGGGGGAGACCTGCCAGCAGCCAGAGGCCAGGGAAAACTGGGGTAGGTGGGGAGAGGGGATATCTCTCTTCAGGAAACACTGCCTGGCTGATGAGTCTCAGCAGGTTAGAGAAAGGCTCCAGGCTTCTAAATAGCCCCAGCACAATACAGGGAGAGGGATCCCAGCCTGCCTCTTCCCCTCCGAATGGGAGATGTTTTGCTTGGGGCAAGAAATCAGAAAGAGCTTCTCTCAGAGCAACCACAGAACAGACAGAGTAATATTTTCAACAAAGAAAGTCAAAATGAAGGGGTACAGACCATTAGTTCCCAGTCTGCGTCGTTGACGAGCACCAAAATTCCTGGCCTCCTGCAGAACAGAGGGAAATAGTTAGGATACAGGGCTGCTAAAAAGCGACACAAATCGTTAAGAACAAGGGGTGTTAGAGCACAGATCACAAGCTGACTGCCTGTAAAGCCGAAGAGAAAAAGGAATCCTAGCACGGAGGTGGAAACAGGTACAGTCTGTGCCCTTTCTAGATCAAATAAAGGGGAGGCAGGAGCAATCCCAAAGCTCATTTGAATCAAAATGCACCATTCCTGAGGATGCTCCGAGATGACTACATTGCCCTTCGATGTAGGAAAGCCAGGTAATTAAAACCCACGCATTCCAGTTGAGTGCAGAGAGCTCGATGTGAAGGTAGGGAAAGCTATCCCAGTGCCCCTACCAAAGGCACTGAACACCCAGGGATCCACCCTGAGCCCCTGATTTCGAGCAAAGGGATTCCTCCCTCTTTGATCTTCTGTGCCCCGCAGTTGTCTCTCCTGCTACCAGGGGACCTGGCACACGCTTCAGCTCACAAAGATCCGTGACGAATGCTCAGCACCCCCAGCACAGCTCACTCTGCTCCATTTCTCTTGGCTTTTTACTCTTGCCCCCCACCCCTTCACGAGGTCGGCCCCATTTTGACAATAAAAATACATTTCCCAGAAGGAATATTTGTTGGCATTTCTCCGAGTGACTGCTTCAGTCCCAGTGATGTCAGCAGGGAACGGACAGACCTGTTAGAACTCCTGGATTGAGGATACATGCGCTACGCTGCTCCAGGGGACAACAGAATGGAAGTGTATGTGGCTCTGCTTCACATTTAAGGCTTAAAGAGCTGGGGTGAGGGCTGCAGAAGAGGGTCTCTATGGAACAGCGCAGTGTGGGACGCCTCCCACCATCACTTTAGCAAATCCCTTATTTTCATTGTCATTAACTTGCTGCTCCAAACCAACAGGGAAAACGCATCCCAAACAGTGGAGAAAAACAGAAAACCACAAGGATTCAGAAGAGCTGTACTTACACAGATTCCCCTTGCATAAATAATTCTGGTCGTTCTTTCAGCAGATTCTGTTTGATCCACTGCAGCAGGTTTCTGATATCCCCTGAAAGGAGAAAGGACAGCAGTTTACAAACTGGCTGACAGCTCTGAGCTGATGCCAGAACAAAGTGATTGTTTATCCACAAAAGAGGAGATGAGGAACATGCAGGATGGAAGGGGATAGCTGCAAACCTCCACTCAAAGAACCCACCCAACAGGATTGCCCCTTTTGTAGTACCTAACAGGCAGCTCTGCCTCGAAGGAGCTCAGGGCTCTGCCCCAAACTCCATGGTTTGGCAGCAGAAAATGGATCCCACAAAGAATGGATGCAGAAGCACTGACTTATATCAGTAATCATAAGACTGACATATCCCATATCCTCTGTGTTGCATTATCACCTAACAAACTGATTGTTAACTCTCTGAGTTTAAAGTCCATACAAATGAGCCTAAGAACCTGAAAGGAGTAAAGGTAGACACTGTGGGTACCAAACCCAGCACGAACCCTGGGCAATGAGTTCTGGGGCACAGAATGTCCACAACCGTGCATTAAACATACACACAAGCACTTGCCACAGTAGTTGTATTCTGGACACTTGGAACATTCCTCAGCATCCCACCTGCTGCCGTGGTGCTCCCTCCCTCTATACTTTGGGCTTATAGGTTCTTTATTAAAGCTCAGCCTTTATCTTTCCATTTCAGTAGGTGACAGGAAGGATTTGTCTTCATGTAAAAGGAGGAGGAGACACTGCTGGCGGGTTTTTATAGTATCAATTTTACTTTGTGAGGCAAAAACAATTTCTTTAGTGATAGCATCAGTTAATTTCCTATTGGAGAGGTGAGAAGTGACAGAGTGGGGGGGAATAATCCGTTACAGGGTTTAGAGATGCTGACAAATTGCAATGTGGAGTTCTCCTGCATTTGCCTCTGTATTTCACTGTTCCACAAACCACTTCATCATTCTGAATCCACAATCAGTTATTCTCCCGGGGCTCCTTTAAACAGCCCTTTGAAAGCCCCCAAAGAGTTTTGTTTGTTTTCCAGGCGTGAGGAAGCTTTTTGAAGGCACAAATCCACCAGTGAGGGCTGGAGCCCTGCTCACAGGAGGAGCAGGGATGTCTGGATGAGTTTCCAGGTCTGTCTCACGTGTGGCAAGCTTGATGTAGTCACAGGGAGCCTTTCCGCACACGGCTCTCTAAGCTAAAATCAAGCTCTGTGTGCTATTCCTTATGTGTTTGCCTCATAACCAGCACAATGAAATGTGTGTATCGTGGCTCGACTCAGCCCTTGCCTCATCTCAGGATTCTATGGGATTGTGGATGCTACAAAGCAGAGCTGGGTTCTTCTGGGTAACGTTACCCCATCACTTCTGCCACACCAGGGCTGAATCTGGCATAAGCAGGTGCACATCAACCAGGCAATGGGGACGTGTCCATCTGCAGCAGATGGGGTCCTCTTTTCCAAAGGAAAGGGGAAAGAGGATGCTCAGAGATGCTCTCTGTATCCCCTCCCAGTTTGCCAGAGCATGGGTGTCTCTGGATGGCAGCTTTCCCCCGGGCACACGACCGCAGCACTGCTGAGAGCACAACAGGTACTGCTGCCTCTGAGCACTGCACTGAGCACTTGATCGCTCTGATCCGGGCAAAAAGACCTGCTTTGTGCCTTAAAAACGCCCATCAAGCTGGATCACCTCCCTGGGGCCAACCCACAGCTCCCTTGTAATGAGTTAAGAGCACAAAACAGACCATTTTCTGCTGCTTTCCTAGCAACCTACACTGGGGATGGATGGCGAGGGCTGCTCAGAAGGTGTATGTACACCACAGCGGTCAGCCAGCCACCAGAGCAGGAGTTAACCATATCCACCTTCCCCTGAAATCCGCTGCTGCAATGTAAAGCCCTCAGGATCTCACACCCAAACGGCTCCTGCTCTCCATCACCAAGCAATGAAAGGCAGAGAGGAAGATGGAGAGGAGCCTTCAGGAAAAGGAGGGGGGCACAAAGGGGACCCCGGCCCCAGCGAAGCAGCGCCCACGAGCTGTTTCATATTTATGCACTTGCAGCAGGGCACACAACAATGAGCTGTGGCAGATACCATTCTCCTTGCGTGGAATAAGCAGCCCTTTCCTCTGGGACCTTTCAGGAGAGATCATTTAAACAGAACCACGCTGCACCAGCTGGATAAAAGACAGCCACCTAGAAGTAGCTTGGATGGAGAGAGGACTGATTTATTCGAGGCTGAGCTGCAAGACTCACCCCTACTCCTTCCATAATAAATGTTCATTTCAGCCCCACCTGAGCCTACATTCATTTATTCCTCCCTACGCACACACTGAAGAATCCAGACCGGATACCCCTGTGCGTGCCTGGAGCTTCCCCACTCCAAACAGCCACAAAAAATAAGACCTCCTTGTCCAAAGTCAACCTTTAGATATAATACTTTATCAGCTGCTTTCTCAGCATTGAATTCTGCCCCCCCCTTCATGTCTCTATGTTCTATACACCAATATAACTTGAACAAATCAATTACAAAGGATGAAAAATGACCAGAGCCACACCAAAATCATCTCCCACAAGGAAGATATTAAAAAGGAACAAGATTACTTCAGTTGCAAGGGGTCTGGGGAGAAGCCATCTTGCAGCTCAGTGCCTCGAAGAGCAGTCCTGATCAACAGCTCAGGACTCTCTGCGATATCATGATGGAAATAATAAGAGGTAAATTATAGCACAACTGCGTATCTCTTGCAGTTGACATACATAGCACTCCTAAGACATTTTCTTTCTCATATTACACTATGGGTCTAACAGGTTTCCAGCTCCCTGGGCTGAGGATTTGCTGTGCAAACCAGCAGGTCCTCCACAGACGACATATAAGGAAGAAATTGAATCTCAACCTGCTCGGGCACCACATCCACTGACATGTTAAACCATGGCAATTTCACACTTGTGTTGGTTAGAAGCTGGTCCCCATCACAAAACAGAGGCACTGGCTGTTTGCAGGAGCACAGTTGTACTACATGTGCTGCCATTCGGCTGCAAAAGCAGCCAGCTCTTTGGGTCAGGAGTGAGGTTCAGGTGTGCTCTGAGACAACACAGCATTTCACTCTCACATCTCCAGCTCAAGTGCAGCAAACCCCAGAAACGACACATTTTTATCACTGCAGCATGGTCTCAATGAATCCTGTTGGTAACCTGCTCCATTTCATCCACAGCAAACAAACATTCGCACCAAAAAACTCACTCTATCATTAACCATTGGCAGCATCAGCAGAGAGGCAAGAACCAGCCAAGGAAGCTGAAATACTCTCCAACTGCAAAGGAGGGACTGAAGCACATGGTAGGAAATCCCTGTGTTACTTGTATACAGAGACAGCTTCTGCTGCCTGCTCTCAGAGAGCCTCAAACCTCTCCAGCTTCACAGGAAAAATAACCTAAAGTTCATTAGGAAAACAAAACAAAGAAACCCAGCAAACATTTGGGAAAACTGCTTTAGTTCAAGCGCACAGATGGGAGCTCGAATCCATGATGCATACATAGAGCAAAGCAGGCAGCGAAACACAGCACTCAGGAAAACCAAGCGTGTGCTTGCAGTGACACAGAGTCATTGGCTTGTCACGCAAGCGGGCAGGATGCAGGATCTGCAGCGAGCGTGCATACAAAACCCAACAGCCTCGGCTCATTTGCAGCCCAGCTGCATCACAACCATTCCTGGTTGTGGCAGACAGCACGGCGCAGTCTGCTCCGACCTCTTGCCTATCCTCCAAGGCCTGATCTTCTGCATTACCCCAACTGCTCCTCGATGAAGAAATCTGCTGAGCTTCCTCTGCAAGAGAAACACAGCTACGACTCCATTTTAGCACTGCCTGCAATAAGAACCCGGGTTCATTTGCACCCTCAAACCCAGGGCTGGAATCCACAGACCTTCCCTAGCTCAATAAAACCCCCTGGGCCTGATAGATTCATCAGCAAGGAGGACACTCGGTGTGTGCAGAGGGAAACCAGGTGCCTTGAATAAGAAACATCAAGCTGGGTGTTGCACTAGATGGATCTCGCACTAAACTGATAAATGTGCAGAAACACAGGAGGATTTTGTGCAACCATTACCCCAGTTGACAAGGACGGGCTCTGAGCTCCCAGGGAGCTGCACGGGTCACTGACAGACTCACGCACGCATGCCGTGACCAGACATCTCCATGTCCCCTGTCTTGAAATCCACATATAAACCTGCACAAAGCACACAGCGTCTCAAAGAGTACGCAGAGGGTGTAATTACACCCACCTTCTTGCCTTGGCCGCAGAAGTGTGAAATAGGGAAGCCCTATAAAGGCTGAACCATGGAAAATTCCCTTCTGGTCCGTAATAAACAAGATATATGCAGCACTGGTCACTAAGGGGTCAGTGCTGCAAGAGCACAGTGCTTTCCCTCGCGGATAGCTCCCTGTGGGGTACCATTTCTTTGACCCAGAATAAGATCATTTATCATACTGACCATGGCTGAGCTCCAATTTGCTGAGGTCACTAACTCTGGACGAGCGCCGCTCCACCCACATTCTCAGCCACCGGCCTGTAACCATGACAAAGCCCTTCCCTGCAGCTCCTCTGCCATTATTCCCCCTGCCTGCATGGAAATGTATGGAAAGACAATTTGTATGCCCCTTCTCCTGGCCTTAAGCAGCTTGTTTTTAAAACAGATGAACCAGCTCCCAGTACCTGCTGCCCCTCTAGGTGCGTGTCTCCTCTCTGCTATCGAATCCTCCAGAAATTTGCTCTCTAAAAGAGCTTGTTACAAAACCTGACCTAAGGGATCCTTTAGGCTCCTCCAGCCTTCCATCTGATATGCAAATCATTCGCTGAAGCAGACGATGGTGTGCCATAAGCTGCAGAAGAAGACCTGGAATAGCTGATATAAATGGAGTCACAGGCAAATGGGTTTGCTACTACACAGAGCGAGCAGAGAGGCAAGATTCTGCAGCAAGTGCAACATCCATTTTCTCTGACAAGTGCACAAGCCAACCCTGCCATGGACTGGAGTGGGCAGCAGTAAGTGCTAGGGAAAAAATTAGGGGATAACTACAGCCAGACATAAGAGAATCCCAACCATAGCTCTTATCTGTTCCTGGTGGCCCCAAACAAGCACCAAGGTCTTGGCTTCTCTAATTTTTAACTGTGTTGTGACATCTTTCACTTCTCAGCTATAAGAGCAACACTGCTCTTCATTTTCTTGTGCCCACAAAATGGGAAGGGATCTCAGAGGTCTTCCACAGCCCTCTCCTGTTAGCAGTGAAGACTCGGATCCCAGCCATTACCCAGCCCTGAGGTTTTAATCACAACGCTCATGAACTAGAGAGGAGTTGCTTGGGATCTTCCACTCCCCACAGGTTGCTGGTAGGGGAACACAAGTTCAAGGGATCTCCAGTCCCACTCGCCAGCCAGCAGCAAGCCTCCAGATCCATGAGCTCCTGTGACAAAAAAAGCAGCTCTGAGCTGATTCTCAGGGTAAACCTAATCCCTACTCATTTCCAAAGTCAGAGCATCTAATCCCGTAACACCCAATGCTATTGTCACTTCAGGCTCCCAAATAAATGCCAGTGCACCAACCTGTCTCTTTTAATTAGGATCACAGATCACTACTGCTGGCCCAGGGTCTTGCTTCTCGTTCCAAATTGTCAAAGGAAGGATTTCAGATTGGGAATTGCAAACATTACAAATAATACCCCATTAACAGGTCCTGTGATTTTCTCCTCTGTCACCGCAGAATTATTCCCAACAAAAGACCATCCCAAGCCTTTCCCACTCTCATTTTAAGATGTCTCAGCAATGTAGACCTGCTACCAAACCCCAAGGAGACTGTGCCACGGTCAAATAGTTTTTGCAGTCAGAAATCTTCTGCTAATGCACCAAAGTCCCATTTCTTCATTCCTCCCTATCAATCTCTGCTAGATGATATTGCGTCACCCTTGCTATAATCTGTCCTTCCCAATGATAAAGGAGATAGCCCACCTCATCACTTTTGCATTCATTTATCCTGTTTAACCTTGAATAGTGCTGGTTAATTTTTTTCTAAGCTGTTCAGGAAGACAATTCAGAGATTGCATTACCAACCACGGGCACAGAGCTTTGCCAAAACACATCAGAACTTACATTTCCATTCTCTCCCATTTCCCCAGCTCCTGGGTTTTGTGTGTGTGCACACATAGCAAGAGTGGAAAAGGAAAACCTTCTCCTTATTACAACAGAGCTGATGTGAGACCCCAGAGGAAGGTGGCTGCTGCTGCCAGTTCGTGCAGAGGGATTCCCTGGCAGCCTGGCACTGCCCCACACACAGCCTGGCCGAGGGAATCCCTTGGGCTGGGCTCTCCCTGGCACTGCCAGCTGGATCAGAAAGTGCCTTCAAGTCAATCCTTTGCCCCCCTCCCAGCCTGGCTGGTGGCTGGTGTCCCCTCTGGCTGCTGGATGAGTCAATGTCTCGGCTCATGAACTGCTGTGATTTTATTGCTCTAAATACAAAAATCGTGCAGCGTCCAGTCCTCACCTATCGCTTTCAGGCTCAGATCTACTTTGCTATTATTAGACTTTCATATAGGGCAAGCACCATTAAACCAATTCCTGTCCACCCAACCCAGCCGCCCCCACAGATACTCCAAGCCCCCTCAGTCTTACTTGAAAGGGGAAAAGAAAGGGCCAGTGAGATGATCAGGGTGGAGGAGAAGGGGGGTAAGATTTACAAGTGAATGGAGGTAAGAATGGAGCAGTTTGTGGGATAAAGGGGCTGCAGAGGGAGCTTTACAGATGTGCAGAGGGACGGCGGCTCATTGTTTAATTAAGCAGAAAGTGGCTCTTTTGAAAAGCAATTTTGCACAGGAGCTCTGAGCTCAGCAAACAACTCCTGCGAGTGAGGGCAGGAGGAGAAAGGAACAGCTGGCCCGGAGCCGTGTGAACCGCATGCTAAGCGGTTTAAAGGGCCCGGATCCTCCTCCCCAGCCCTGTTCCGCTGCCACCCTCTGAACAGTGCTGTCAGCACAGCAAATCCCACCGAGAGAAAGGACAGAGCAGGGCAGGGGGGTGTGTGCTGGCACAGAAAGGTTATCCTGCTAGGTGTCCGCGCTGCAATACAGCGGCTGGGAAGGAGGGTGGAACAGCCAGGCTTTGTTATCCCAGGGATTTGGTCACACACAAGAGCTGGTTTTTGGATGCCTGGGAAGCTCTTTCTACAATGAGTTGGGATGAGCTGAGCTGGTAACATGGCTCCATGGTCTCCTGGGTGAGTGCTGGCACTGCTCTGGTGAGGGCACAAGGTTGTTTCTCTGTTCTCTCTGAAGGACTTATTCCTTGTGCAGAAGCTGGGACAGTGACCCAGTGCCACCGAGTCCCACACCATGACTGCAAACACAGCAGGGACCACTTGATCACATGGTGGTGGCAGCCCCGCAGCATCGCACCGGGCTCCCAGTGGTGCAAACGCGGCTTGATCACTGGAAAGAGCAGCCAGGATCCAGAGTTGAGCTTGTCCAGCCTCAGGTCCCACCCTGAGCGACCCACTGAGTCCCCTTTCCTTGCCAACAATATATACACCCTGCCTAAGAGAGATGCACAAGTAGAAGAACACCCCCAGACTCCTTTGAGACCTGTGAGCTCCATGTACTGTGATTAAAGATGTGACTGCATGAAGTTCCATAGAGCTAGGGTTTTTGGTTGTCATTCTAATAAGCTGCATTACCAAATATGTTTTTATTCTCTCTTTGGAGCAAGTTCTAAAATGTTAGGAATAATAAACAGAGCAATAAAAGCTAGAATATTAATAACTTAACTGCAGCATACTACCTACCAATAGCACTGGGCATTTACATACAAGCGATGCCAACTACTGCTCTTGATTTTACACCTTGTTTTGGCACAGCACCCCAGTCAACTCTGACCACAGGCCATGCTGTATTTTTTAAGCCACTTTGCCTGGAACACAGGTCTGATCTCCTGAGATCCCCAGGCTCTTCTCTAAGAAGATGTATACTCCCAACTCCCTCCATGCTGTGCAGAACAAGGCCCCTAGAAAGCAATGCTCTTGAGGAGCAGACCATGCTCTTCTCTACAGGGATTTAACATAAGCAGCACTTGGCAAATAATTTTTCCTCTTAAACAAAAAGAAATAAATATTAGCAACATGCTTTTTCCCTTGGGTTTTGGTAAAGGGAAACCACAAACAATTACCAAAAGACGCTGATTAAAGATGCATCCTTCCAGACCTGCAAAAGCCAAAACACACAGTGAATTCTGGACTACTCCAGGTCCAAGTGATCGATGCTGCAACTGGTCACTGCCCCTCCAAAACACAAGTCCCACCACTGGAACCACAGGAGAAGTTGGAATTCAAAGGCTGGCGATCAGCAGCCGAGCAGCACAGAGACTCTACAAAGAGCCCCAACCTCTGGATGTAGCATTCAGCATACAGCACAGCAGAGAGGTTTTGTAAACCCTCTTTATCAGCACGATGCTGATGAGCTAAACCTGAACTGGCTACAAGGGTTAAACAATGCCAGGGACTTCCTACCCTTCCAACAGCCTCCATGCAACTCACTTGGCCATAGACAAATCCACCACTGTGTGTCCCAGCGAGATGGAGGAAGGAGCTCCGGCATCGCTTGCAGAGCAGTCATACAATGACCTATTTGATTACTGGAGTACTTGCTTAAATTACTGTGGCTTATTTCAGGATGAGGCTGCCAAATACATTTTCAGTTTTTAATTTAGGGTTTCTCTCTTTTATGCACCATTGTCTCTAATAGCTTCTTAGATGCTTGCAAATAAAGTTGATTTCCCTGCCAATTTAATCCTCTCTCCATGTGACAAATATCACTATTCCCTCAGCTTTCTCCCACACACAAAGTCTTTATGCAGAATAAACCAACAGGGCATAATGCCTTTAGATCCTCTAACAAATTTATCAATGAGATCATCAAAATAGCCAGCAATCTGGGACAAGATTCTTGTTTAACTTGAGGTCTTCTTTCTGCAACTGCTCTAAAAGATGACACCGTCTAGCACAAAGTGTGGCTCATGTAAATCTGTCTCCCTGTGCCATGGATCACACCTCTTTCAGTTCCTACTTCAAAACTTCACCATGTAGGCTAAGACAGCTCTGCTCTGGAAATAAGGAACTGCTCTCTTACTGGTGTTAGGATACAAAAAGCCCCTTGGATAATAAAAATAGGTCCCACCACATGGCTGTATCCCTTGTGGTTTGCTCTTGTCCCATTTGCAGCTTCCTTCCTCCTGCTTTTCCAAATCCCTCCAGGAGCCCATCTCCAGGCCTCAGAAAAGGACAGAGAATCAAATCTTCTTGTAAAAGTTAACTGGATCTGGAATCCACCTACTTTCCACCTAGTGCCTGTGACCAGGAAAAAGGAAACAACCACATAAGAAACTGTCCAACATTATTATCACGCAGAGAATGTTGCCCTTGTCAGCTATGGAGCATAGCTTGGTTTATCCATGTCAATATTTCTTCATATCATTTTCCACCTCCCCTCACCTCTGGGATATATATAAAAATGCCTAAACAATTAAAATATAGCTGGGCCCAATGTCCCAGAGAGAAGTAGCTGCTCTGCAAAAAGGAGGACAAAGACAAAAATAACCTAGAAAAAGAGTAGGTAAGAGAGGCCAAAATGGCCCAAAATAAGCTTGATGGCTAATGAAATCAGTTAAAATGGGGTTAGAAGTACAGGTCTTCAAGTACTGCTCATACTACAGCTCTTTCCCCAGAGTATTAAGTGACGGATGTAGGGGGTAAGGTAAGCAACAGGATACACCGAGTATAACTGAGCTGGTTTATTTCTCTAATCATTGTCACTCTGGCTGCACGAGGGCAGCAGGGAACATACTACATATGTCTTTATTTACCCAGAGAGAGGTGAATTAATCTTTTTTAGTGGGAATGAGGAAAATACATGGCATAAGGAACAATGTAAAATTGCAGGAATTTACCAAATTCCTTATTCACATTTCTGATGTGATTCTACTGACTCCTCACCACTACAACATGACTCCCATCTGGAAATATTTTGAAAAGTGTCTCCAGATATCAGACATCAACCCCACATCTCTCTATCCCACCCCTGTGCTGGGTATAAATGTTTCTATAGCAGAAGCTTCACAACTCAACCCAAAAGTTGAAACCTCCCTATCACTCAATGCACATGAAAAGAGGAGGCTGCAAACAGGGGGAGCTGGCAAGGCGGCACACTGTCCATCCTGCCACCCCTGACGCAGGGATAGCACCATCTGAAAAACAAGGCAGCCTGGAAAGCTGGGAACAATAATGTGTTAGATGAACCTGGAATGAGCCACTGGAGATCATGAGTCTGAACCCCAAGACTGAGCCAGATCTTCAGGGAAAGATCTATCCTTTAGGATAAATCCAGCTCCTGGTGAAGTCTGCAGAAGTCTTCCAACTTCAAGTGGGAATGGAGTAGGCCACATACAACTGCACCACTGACAACCATCGGGCTGGAAGAATCATGCTTTGATATTAATTCCCCTCTTCCCCTGGCAGAAATAAACATCTCATGTAATAACCCCATCTTTCTGAGGATTTGATTGTGATCTGAACTCCACCAATGCCTTGATGCATATCAGTGGGTATTTTAAATTTACAAAACACTGCAGAAAATTATACTCTAGCCCTGAAGCTTATAAACCAACTAAATGAGTGTTTTGGCATTTGTTTACTACTTTCCATTTCAGGATCTTAAGTGCTTGAACAGTGCTGGAATTTAACACTGAACTCTCTTGTGATACATGAAAGCAGCGCTACTACTTCACTGGCAACAGGGGAAAGTTAAGCAACATGACTAAACTCACAAAGCAAATCAGTATCAGGTCATGTTTCTGGATCCCTAGTCCCTGTCTTAACCAAAGATAACAGACTATTCCAGTGCTCCTATTACATCTGAATCACACATACTTATGCCCAAGCATCAAAAGTGCTTCTACGAATCTCTAATTACTTCCAGACATGGCAAGAAGATTTCAGGCCTGAATGTTCACAGCACATATATTACAGTATGAGCCATTCATGAGATATTAGTTGTTAACATTCCCTGATGCTTTGTATTATTTTGCTTTATAATCCCACTCTCAAATAGCACAAAGCATTGCTCTCTAGCTGGGAGAATTCAAAGCATACCTGAGGCAAAATTATGTTGCAACTGAAGTATGTACACACATAAGGAGAAACAAGAGAGTTAGCACAGCACTTCTCAGTACTGATACTCCAAATCACAAACCTGAAATGACTGTTTATCACTGGGACACTCAAGTCCTATTTTCTATTGTAGGGAAGGCTATAGACAGGATGCTCAGCATCGCATTCAAGTGTTAGCTTTGCTATTTTCAACTGCATAGTTAATATAGAACAAGTACATATACTTGTAAGTTCAATTAGTAGATAAAATGCATTTATGTTGTGCTGCTATACACACCCCACGTACCTATTCACTACATATACACGCACACACACTTAAATCTCTCTTGAAAATCTCAGGACAGGCAAGAAAAAAACAGAGAGAAGAGGTTATTGGTGCTTTCAAGCAAGACAAATGTAGACTTGATGGAAGCAATCAGAGGCTGTTGTCTATCTGGGAGGAAGGATGAAAAAGTCTTAAGGCAAAACACAAGTGCTTAGAGGAGAGGAAAGATGCTCAGACTATTTCTGCTTGCTATTTACTTTGAGGACTGTTTTCTGCCAAGCTATGTGATCCACAGCATGTCTGAAAGTGCTTTTAAAATACATCAGTTCTTATTGCCTACTCATGAAACTGCCGTACAAACAAGCTTTGTTTCATTTGTTGTCATTCTTTCAAGTTATCCAACAGGTTCTGATACTCACAAGGCTCTGGTTGACAGGGCAAAGTCACCTGATGCTTTTTGACACCATCGAACAAGAGTTCTGCACCACCTCTGAAATAAAAACAATGAACCACTGAGATTTTGTTTTATTGTCAAAAGGAAGACAGTACAAAAGAGGCGATTTACATAGATGCCAAAAAGGAGAAAACAAATGACACAGCCTATATTTAGCACAGGATTCTCTTTGTCTTTTCCCTCCTCTTGCAAACCACACGTTCAGAGGGGAAGTTGCCATCTCCCATCGCCAGCTCCCGCAGGAGGCTCCATTGAGGGCCAGAACCCCACGGTGCCAGGCATCATCCCAGCAGAACAGGAAGATGGTTCCCAGTTCAATGTGCTAACAAACGGCCGTGCAGCATCCAGCCTATCGCCTCCAGCTGTCAGCACTGCTGCAACCCAAACAACATTACAGCCACCACATGACATCCCACGTCTCTCGTCCCCAGCACCTTTTACAGCCACAAGCCTCGAGGCCTTTAACAGAATTGTAGCATCCTTCTAAATAATCCCCTATTTCCACTTGTGAACAGAGAGAGGAAATGACTCACAGGAGGTTACGCAGCAACCAGAGCCTGCATCCCTGAGCCCTGGCAACCTCTTCTTGATCTGCTTGCTACAGAACATTCCCTCTCGGGAGGAACTTGAGTGGGAGAAGCAAATGACAACGATGATAAGTGAAAACGAATAAACAAACACACAACCCTCCACTGAACAACCTGACAAACATCCCTCTTCTGATACTCAGAACGTACTGAGTGATGAGCCTCAGATAACTCACTGATGGCCTCTGGTGTGAGCAAAACACGCAGAGGCTGGAAGTACAGGGGGACCTCGGAAGAATGGGATTTAAACTGGATCCAGGCACCTCATCCCCTTTAAGCTGTTCAAAAAAATCCTTCATTTTTTTGGAACTGCAACTCACAAGGCTCAGAAGCTCCTCGAAACATCCCTTTTCTGCCCAAAGAACAACTGTGGAAATTTGGAGCTTTACAAACATAAATCAGTTTTCCTGATGTTGTGAGGCCACAGGCCAAACTCGGCCTTAGATTGTAAATCTCTATCATGTGAGTAAGGACATGGATAATAAGCATGAGCGCTACTTTTAAGATATGGGACATACAAGCAGATAGAACAAACTCTTCACTTTAGACTGAAGAGGATGGCCAAAGCTTTAACAATTAGGAAGCTCTCAAAAGCCTTAACTCATCTGATACTCAACTGAGGTAGAAAAATGACCAAGCCGATTCCAAAGGGCTTATAATTGTGGCAAAGCATTCTTCCAACTTCAAACACTGATTAATTTAGAAAGATAACCTTATGAAGTTACTGTCTGGAAACTTATTGGTGCCTCACATCCCTTGGGAAGCAGCACAAGAAAGAGAAGTATTTAAACTAAATAATCCCCACCTAAATTATCAACAAAAACACATCCAGACGTTCCAAAGCTCCTTTAAATCCAATATCTCAAAATGCCCCACTAGGTTTTCTTGGCTCTGCAATGGAAGAGCACAACAGAAGCCTTGTTATGCCCTCGGCAGCATTACTTATATGCAGCAAGTCTCCTAAAGAGCACTCTGTTGGTGTTCTTCCCCCAGCTCACACAAAAAATAGCTATGTGGCAATTGAAGCAGCGATTATGAGCACGAGGGGGGATTCATGCGAGGGGACAAGTGACAAGGATTATATGAAAAACATTTTTTGATGTCATGAAAACAAGGTCACGCTTTGTTACAGCGGGAAATGTAGATTGCAAGATAAGGTCCTTCTGTAATGCGCGAGCTGTGGGGACCTCAGCTGCGATTCCTACATAGAGAGCTCATTTATGCATTTCCAAGGGAAGCAAAAATGCATCTCACTCTTCTGGGAAAAATTAGGAGAGTTCCTGCAGCTGGAAGTGGGAAAGACTGAGGAAAGGATTCTTAAGGAGAAGAGCATTTGAGGGGTTACGGCGTTTCTGTGTTGTGAAAGGGTGGGAAAAAGCAAATAAAGAGCAGCCTTTTAGCTGCTGTTAAAAGGAGGCTTTAACGAAAATAACACGAGTATTTCCACAAATATGGACAGGCTTCCACTGCAAACACTTGAACTTCCCAGTGCCAGCGCTGGTGAGCAACGCGGATCCTACAGCAGCCAAGACCTGAAACCCGAAACGCTACAAAGGCTGTTTTGCGCTGAAATAACTGAGACACGAAGCGAGCACACACGTACACACACACAGAGAAATAGAGAGGAAGAAAAGCCGAAAAACGAGCGGAAGGTTTTAATAAATCATTTTAATCATTAGAGAAAGCAAGGGCTGGAAGGGCAGCAAGGAAAGCGCTGGTACAAGACGCCCACACTGCCGCAGGCGAGCCCGCGTCACCGCCTCCCTTCACAAGTACAGGGTAGGGCCACTCCACCCGGGCAGGGAAACTGCCCCGGCGCTGTCCGCCCCCCGGCCCGGCTCCCCGGCAGCGGCTGCACCGCCATCCGGGGCCGCAGCCCCGGAACCCCGCGGGCCCAGACAGGCTGGTAGCGGCCGCACAGGCCGCCCTCCACAGCAGCTCCGCCTCACCGAGGGGCCCGTTCCGGCCGCCCCCCCGCTCCCCTTAGGTCCCCGGCCCCGCTGTTTCCCCAGGCCCCGCCGCCGCCCGCGCTCACCCGAACTCCACCTGCAGCGACACGGGCGCCGCCATCTTGGCAGCGGCGGGGACGGCGTGCGCGGGCCGCGCCGGAAGTACCGCGCCGGCTTCCGGCCGCGCCGCGTTGCCTGGCAACGGCCGTTCCCGGCGGGGAGCGGCCCTGGGGCCTAATGGGTTTATAGCGGGGAGCGGCGGTGGGGCCCGGCCTGGAGGGAGCCCTCAGCGGGGCTCAGGCCCGGTTTAGGCTCCCCTCGGGGCTGCTGGACGGGCGGCCCGTGCCTGCTGAGGTGCGCGCTCACGGGGGGCTGTTTGAGGTTAGGTTGGAAGGGACCTTAAAGCTCCTCCAGCTCCAACCCCTGCCACGGGCAGGGACGCCTTCCACTAGAGCAGCTTGCTCCAAGCCCCTGCGTCCAACCTGGCCTTGAACACTGCCACGGATGGGGCATTGCTGCACAGAGGCTGCACAAACCCAACCTCATTTAAATGTGTGGTGTGGACGCAGCAACAGCCGCTCCTGTCACCAGCGTGGAGATGCGCTTGGGGAGGCGGTGGTTCAGCAGCCCCATCCCGCACCGCCTTAACCAGCGCGGTTCACATCTGTTCCCTGTTTGGTTTCCCCGCCTGTCCCCAGAGGGGGAAGCGTGGACCCGGGCGGGATGCAGCCATGGCGGTGACAGCTGGGGCTGCGGTGGCGCAGGCTCTTGTCCCCCCTCAGCATGGAGCTGCGCTGGGCTGCACCTCTGAACCCTCCCTCTGTGTGTTAGAGTGTACACTTATATCTGCACACAGGCACATAGAAATGTAATATATACAACATACACCCGGTGCATTATGTGTAAGGGGCATAAATTTACGTAGACAGATTGCTCTTCGTTTATGCTAACGGGGGTCAGAGTATGCCTAACCCCGAGAGCAGAAGGTGGTGGTGTTTGTAATGGCCTTTTGTTCTCAGAAGAGATCATTCTCCGGGCTGGGCCCCAGGAAAGGCCGGTCCCCAGCACAGATGAATGCTGCCATCGCTGCCGGGGTGACGTGAAGCTGTTGACCGTGGTCTTCATCCACAAAATTCCAGCTGGATTTGAAATATCTCTAAATCCCAAAGGGGTTTTTGAGGATCTTGGAGGATATTGAACTGCTTGTACGGGAAACTGGCTGAGGAAAGAAGCCTTAGACCAAAATCTTACTTCTATACACTTCAGAAAGGGCTGAAGCACTCTGTACAGAGGCCCTGGTAATATGCACTCCAGATCAGTGATTGCAGTTGTGGTTTTATATGAGCTATTCTTCTTGCTTCCAGGAATCATTTATGAGGCTGAATAGTAGGAGACCTGGCTCATAAAAGGAATCTTGATTCCCGAGTTACAGAAACACAGCAAAATACGACAGATTCAGTCTTGTACTGAAAAAAACCCCAAAAAAGAAATTAAAAAGAAAGAGAACCGTAATTATAAATACCAGTTTGGCTCATTCAAGCACTCAGGGGTGGTTACTGTTAGCGATTGCCCTGGAAACAGAGCCAGTGAGCACATGAGATGTGGGGGACGGTTTTATGGACATCCTGTGACTGGGAGAAGAGCGAGTCCCATCTCCGTGCTGGAAATGAGAGCATCCCGAATTCTCTGGCATATGCTTGGGGACGGGGAGAGCAAGCACATAATCTCCTTGAGTAACATAAGGCTGCCCTTGTTATTTCTGAGTGCTGTAAACATCAATGGTGTTTGATAAACAGGTACACAAAGCAAAACGAGGTGAAGACAAGGATCCTGCTGTGACTGTGTGCCCCGGGTATGGTTTGCTGTAACCTGCCATCTTCTCATTCAAACCCAAGGATACGTCACTGCTTTACTTAAGCTAAACTCTTTTTATACCCAGTTGTCCATGGAGGATCCCTCACTCTGTCCCAAGCATGGAATGGCACCGGGCAGGACCAGCCTTCCGCAGGTCACTGTGGTGTTCACCCTAGTTATACAGCAACCGAGCAGGATGCTCTGGCAAAGCCAACTGTGCCAAACAAAGGAACAGGTTGGAAACTGAGCCTGGCAATAAAGAGGGGTTAATTTCTTTTGTCTCAGCTCTGGCATTAGTTTTTCCCCTGCTGTTTGCACACTCTCTCTCCCTCTGAGTGCAGGAGAGAGCCCTGCCTCCATCTCACCTCTGAGAGTTTACTCCGGAGGAGACTCTTTAGGTCTCCATCGTGGTTTAGAGGGTAACGCGGTTTATAAAGGTTTATAAACACAATAAGGCCCAGTGCTACGAGGAAATGCTTTATCTGAGAGCCCCGAGCTGACGATTCCATTATTTCTCCATCAAACATCAGGGGAATGCACCAACAGCTGCTCGCATCCTTCCACACAGCAAGGCAAACTGCCCCGCGAACAATGGCTGGCGAAAGGGGAGCCATGGCGGAGGCGGTGACAATGGGTTTCCTCGCTCGGGGCTTTGTTTGATTTCCCCCATCTCAGTTTTGAACTCCCTCCACCGAGAAAGGCGAGGGGGTAGGATGGGGAGAAGGGGGGAAGTAGGCAGAGGGGAAGGAGGGTCAGTGAGAGTTAAAGCCTTTTGCAGCCTTTCTCTCCCATTCATGTGGTAATTGGGTGTCAAGCAGAGATCAGTAAGATGGAGCCCGGCCTCTGTGCCCGGGTTAAACTGCAGCAGAAAGAAAGCGGGAGCTGAACCGATGGAGGCCTGAATGTCATTAAGGGCGGGAGGAGGAAGCGGCTCTCCCCCAGGAGCCGGCCCTTCTGCCGGGGTGCTGGGCCGGGGGGGCCGCTCCCATTCAGGGCATCCCTGAAAGCGGGCAGACAAAGCAGGAGGGCGCTTGCACAATGCTGCACCCCCGGCTCTACCTTCAATAGGGAGCTCTAAACAGGCGTTTAACCTTCAGAATAGCTGAAAGTGATACTCCAAGCTGAGGAGGTGGCTCCCCGACCGCTGTTAGCCTCTTCCTGCAGACAGGCTGGAGGCCACTTGGATGGCCGGGGGCCAGGAGGAAGGCTGTCGCCACCATCACTCCCCT
Source organism: Psittacus erithacus (assembly GCA_009867235.2). Classification (NCBI taxonomy): domain Eukaryota; kingdom Metazoa; phylum Chordata; class Aves; order Psittaciformes; family Psittacidae; genus Psittacus; species Psittacus erithacus. The sequence continues at coordinate 23,036 of WYDI02003489.1, forward strand.
TGGCCCTGCTGGCACAGTGCTGGGGTGTGCCGGGGGTTGGAAGCACCCAGGACCAAGCCCTGGCTCCTGCTCTGGCTGGGAAGATGCTGGCATCCCTAGAAAGAGCTGCTCCGCACCCTTGAGGCTGGGGCTATTGGATGGCAGTGCCATAAGGAGGAGGAGGATGCAGTATAATAGGGGTCACATCCCACTTCACAAGCCTGGGATCGTTTATTGAAGGGATCAGGGGACATCCAGGCCAGATCCCCTTCCTGAGCAGAGGGATGTCCCAGCCTTGACAGAATTGCCTTCTCTTGTGATTCCTGGGCTTACCAGTCTGTACTGCATGATCTCTCCCAGAGCCTCGCCTGGCATCATTTGTGCCTATGGGTGGCAGGAGAAAAGGGGGCCAAAGCCTGGGTTATTTTGGAAGGTGGGATTTGTCACGAGATGGGCAAGGCTCAAAAGAGCAGAGCAGGCCCCGACCCCTGCTCCCCAAGCCTCACACTGCTGCATGGCCCAACCATCCTGTGCTGATGAGGAGCTGAGCCATGAACAGCCCTAAAGACACTTGCTTCCCCAGTGAAGCCTTCCTGCTTTACAGAGGAAAGATCCCATCCCTTCCCAGGATGACGAGGTGCAGGCACTCCCTGCCCATCATCATTTTGGTAGAATCCCCTGCCCCTTCAAACTGCAGGGGGAAAAGCTGTCCCTGACCCTCCTGCTTCCACTGAACCACTGAGGGGAATCGCGTATTTCCAGTTCTAAAGGATAGTCCCTTCTTTAGCCCAGAATATTTCCCTGTTGCTGCTTAAAGGCGAAGCTGGCTCAGCAGCGTGCACAGCAGCGGCTCTCATTGTCTGGGAAGCCTCCAGCACACCAAGGAGGGGGCTGGAGGGTTGTGCTGGTAAAGACTCTCATAGCATAAATTTCACCCAGAGAGGTCCTGAGAAGTTGGCAACCCCCCTGCCTACATTTAAGCTAAAATAAACCGCAGTTCTTCACACCAAACAGGGCCTGGCTGAGCTGCACCTAGAGCCGGGCAGAGCCGCACCTAGAGCCAGGCTGAGCCGCACCTAGAGCCGGGCAGAGCTGCATGTAGAGCTGGGCTGAGCTGCTCCTAGAGCCGGGCAGAGCTGCATGTAGAGCCGGGCAGAGCCACTCCTAGAGCCGGGCAGAGCCGCTCCTAGAGCCGGGCAGAGCTGCACCTAGAGCCGGGCAGAGCTGCACCTAGAGCCGGGCTGAGCCGCTCCTAGAGCCGGGCAGAGCCGCTCCTAGAGCCGGGCAGAGCCGCTCCTAGAGCCGGGCAGAGCTGCATGTAGAGCCGGGCAGAGCTGCATGTAGAGCCGGGCAGAGCTGCACCTAGAGCCGGGCAGAGCCGCACCTAGAGCCGGGCAGAGCTGCACCTAGAGCCGGGCAGAGCCGCTCCTAGAGCCGGGCAGAGCTGCTCCTAGAGCCGGGCAGAGCTGCTCCTAGAGCCGGGCAGAGCCGCTCCTAGAGCCGGGCAGAGCTGCACCTAGAGCCGGGCTGAGCTGCTCCTAGAGCCGGGCTGAGCCGCACCTAGAGCCGGGCAGAGCTGCACCTAGAGCCGGGCTGAGCTGCTCCTAGAGCCGGGCAGAGCCGCTCCTAGAGCCGGGCAGAGCTGCACCTAGAGCTGGGCAGAGCCGCTCCTAGAGCCGGGCTGAGCCGCACCTAGAGCCGGGCTGAGCCGCACCTAGAGCCGGGCAGAGCCGCACCTAGAGCCGGGCTGA
>WYDI02003491.1:0-62881 GCA_009867235.2 Psittacus erithacus
CCAAAAAATCAAAAACACAGCACTGCACCAGCTACTAAGAAGGAGAAAAATTACTGCTACTGCTGAACCCAGGACAGGAGCCCAAAAGGGTATTTCCCTCCATGGTGCCTACTAGTGTTCCGGGGCACTCAAAGCCCATGGTCTTTCTCATACTTTTCTTTTCTTTTTAGATGCAATATCCAGTGAGTATATTTTGAACAGGAATCTTGGAGAGTTTATTAATGTTTCCATATTGCTACATTCTTTCCAGTTTGTATCACTGTAGCCTCCTTGTTGGGAATACATTCTGGCTTTTTCAGGCCATTTATCTGGCCTTTGCTGCCCAGTTTCCCATTGTTCATTTGTTCTCTGTTGGTAAGCTGAGCTCTAACCATTTTTTTATGCCTTCTAGTTACAAGGTTGGCATTGTATGTTGCTGTTCCTTCTTCTCTCCAGATTAACTAACTGCTACTTTATAGATTCTCTGAAAAATGGAAAATCCACGTCACTTCTGTAGCTGAGTGTAAAGACTGCAGTCTAACAGAGCACAAGGCCTAATAGAGCAGAAAGCCTGTGGCCTAACTCTATTACTTAATCGAGGTTATATATATTAATAACAGAAACTGCAAAGGTAGCAGAAATTGCAAGTAGGGACAGGCAAGATCAAAATGGCTCTGGCAAAAGTTATTTTAGTCAAGTGAGTTTTTTTTTTTTTTTTTTAATTTATTGCCTGGGACAAAGTATGAACGCAAGCTAAAATTGCAACAGCAAATAACCCCAGAGCGTGGCGAGTTATACTTAGCTGGCATTAAGGTAATGTCATGTAGAAGCAGAATATTTGTGGTTAGCTAAAGTGACAAAAATACATCTGCACTGATATTAATCCTGCATTAATCTTGTAAAGAGATGGGATTTTGAGAAATAGAGGTCCTTGGAAGGGATCTACCTGCTTCCTCTGCATAGACCAGTTTTCTCTTTTTAGGCATTAACTGAACTTGTTATTCTGATTTTGTTATTGATAACCTGCCTAAGTAGAGAGCTAAGCTTTACTGCTCACTTATCTGTGAGTTTTATGATTTATTTGAAATCCTCATAACAGCCCTTAAATTTTACTGACCATTAGAGGTCCCAGTTTGGGAGTTTTACTGATGTTTTTATAACCGATCAGTGATTCAGGATATGTTTTTAAAGATGCAGCTGCTGACTAAATACTTTTCAATGGCAATGTGAAAATCTGAATGGATATAATGTGATTTCAGAAAACAGTCCTAACTCAGGAGAGGATGAAATGAATCCTTTGAGATATGTGAGTACATAGACAGCAGTTGAATGCTTCAGAATTTAGAGTATATATTTTATAAACAGATCCTGGTTTGAAAGAGAGCATTGCAGGTGGTATGATTCCATTCTGCAGAGGGCAGTAGTATATATGTATATGTGTCTAATGCATAAATATGAACAAAATTAGTATTACTCATTATACAGTCACTTTTATTCAAAAAAAAGGTGATAAATTGTGTACTAAGCTGTTATTCCATATGGCTACAAAATTTGGTTTTACTGAGGTATAAACAGGAAAATGCTAATATTTGAAATAATTTGCCATACAATAGGCTAAATTGAATCTGTGAGAAGTCAATCAGCCTGTGCAATTGATGCAGTGCTGTCATCTGTTACAAAAATTAGATTGGAATTTGGAAGCTTTAATGTTTCTTTTGTTGATATAGGAGAGGTGTAATAACGTGACCTTGAGAAGGGGCCTTATATATTTCAAACAGAATAGCAGCTCTCATGTTTTTACCCTCTACTAAAGGGTTAACAGGATGCCATTTTGTTGTCATCTCTTAGCATTTGTTTTAGTTCTTTATTTCCCTGGGAAGTGTTTAGGTGAGAAATGGTGGTAGTGAAACGGAGACAGCTTGGGTAGGTCTAGAAACCCTTGAGCTCACATTACTGGACATCAACCTTTCTAACTAAATAACTACTGAGCAGTGTTTGCACTCAGTGGAATATTTTCCAATAGTAAAAAGGGAGGAATCATGATCTTCAAGGTGTTTATAGCTTTGGCCAGCATCCTTTTTCAGTTTTGCAGTTTCCACTCATGCCACTCTGCCTTTGGTTTTGTGTTTTGTTTTTTTTTTTTTCCAAACACTCTGCAGCATTTAAAAACTGCTTGCACCATCGTTCTTTGAAATACCAGTGGCTGTTTGCTTCAGATCTTTTATTTTCTGTATTACTGGATTCATGGTTATTGTGTTACTGGATTACAAAAACACGCAAGTGATGAATACCAGGGTGTTCATGACTTTTCCCTCCAGGGAAATACAGTGCTGAAATGTGATTTCCTTTCAGTGAAGCAAATGTTGCACGCCTCTGTTGAGTTTTCAAAGGGAAATTACAAAGTTTTCAAAGGGAAATTACAAAGCAAATTTGAGACTTCTCATGCCTACACTGTCATTTTAAAAATTGTAGCATGGGTATCCAGCATGGATGTTCAAATTTTATCTCAGATATTAATCCTCATGGAATTAAAGTATTGCAGAGGGAAATGTTATTTGATTTGGAGCATGTGCCTTTGATTGCATCCTCTATAGTTTAAGTGAGGTAACTGGTGACAGGATATTGCATAGCAAACTATTTTCACATGACTTCCCTGCAGCCTCAGCTGTGGTGGGATGAAACAGCACTTGAGGTGGGAGGATTTTCAAGGCGATTCATGCTTTAGCAGGATAAGAACATATTTTAGATAGCTGTACTAAAAGAAAAATCTACAGGGTTTTTTGAGGTGTTGGTGCTGTTACTGCCACTTTCTGACCAACTAGAGATACTAATATTTGCTTGTGTGGCACCTTTCTTAAGTAATCTAATTGTTTTCTGAGTTAGTTTATTGGCTGTTCATTAGCATCTTCACTTGATTTTCACTCATGATGCTATCTAGCACAGTGAATACATACTCCAGTTTGTTTCTGTTTTGGTTTGTTCCTGTTAAATAATATGAAAATTGTGGTCAGTGCTATAATTTTGAATTAGGTTTCTTTAAAAATGGAGGAAAGGAGAAACTGGGTTATTCCAGGTTGCTTGAAGAAACATTTTAAAACCAGCAGATATCACAGGAAAAGCAAGGTTACTGTGGCAAAAATGACCATATGTAGACAGTTATTTGGACTTCCCTATTCCCATTTTATATTTTTTTTTTTTTAGTGTGGGTTTGGGTGCTTGCCTGATAGTCACCTGCTTCTCCACAAGGCAAAGCAGGACATTTTTCTGTTGTCCATGTAAGCCACAGAGGCAGAAGAGAATGGTGGATGGCTCTGCCTTAGTCTTGGTTAATAAAGCAAATGGCTTACTTCTTATGGAGCTATTCCTTGATCAGGCAAGGAGAGGAGAGATACTAAGGATTAACAATCAGATATGTCTGCAAATTGACCAAGTCTTCTGGAGGCGTCATCCATTTAGAGTGAGTAAGGAAATCATTCATGTTCCTTGGCCTCAGTGTCACTACAAGATGATCAATCAAGTTGTCACTGGTGTTGGTCTTGCAAAAGAAACACTTGAAAACTGGAAGAAGTACCTTCATATCTACATGGCTAGCATCCAGTTTTAAGACTGGTGATGGTCATGATATGATATGGTATAATGCAATTGCAATAAGCTACAGTGCAATAGTAACATCTTCAAATGTTCTAGTTAAAACATACTAATATTACACAGACTATGTCTTTTGTTTTGTGTTGCAGAGCATTTAGTTGTAGGCAAACACATTGAAATCAGAGGAACATGCAAGGAAAGTAAGAAAAGTATAAAAGAGTATTGTTAAAAAACAAGCTACAGTAGCTTTAGAGTAGAAGGCTTACTTGGAGATCCAGGTTACACAGTAGTCAAAGTTTGCTTGTTCGTAGAATCATAGATGGAATCATAGAATCATAGATAGAATCATAGAATAGTTAAGAGTTGGAAAGGACCTTAAGATCATCTAGTTCCAACCCCCCTGCCAAGGGCAGGGATATCTAACCATTGCTGTTTTATTTGTGTTTAGAGGTGCTGATTTATGCTTTTTATAAAATGTATTATTTTCCAGGGTGATTGACTGGGGGAAGTCTGATACTTTCCAAGTGCTAACTGCATGCCACTGGAGGCTGGATGCAGCATAAACCTTTTGCAGCCATCTCATTACTAGAGTTTTATGTGAGAGTGAAGCAGAGCATGTAAGCCAGAAAAAATTCTATTGACTTTAGTGGATATTGGCTTATGCACAGAGAAATTTGTTGTAAAAAATAGAGTCAATAGAGAGAAGACAACAGAGAAAAACTGGGAATGAGAGTTTTACCACAACTTCCCTACTCCAGACATATGAAAAGGCCCATGCAATGCTGACCTCTCCCTGCATACAATCCATTAAGTTTTGAGGTAAAAGCCTTAGCTGAGGAGCTGCAGGTCCAGCCTGCACCCACTGTGTAGCTAAAAAAAGATGTGTTTTTCTCAGAGCTGTCAAAGCTATTGCTGTTCATAAGCAGTAAATTTATACAAATTAATTTTAAGAGATTGAAGAAGTTGAGTTTGCTCACAGGTAATACATTTGTACTTCAACAATGTGAAAAATTTAAAAGCAAATGAAAAGAAAGAGAGAGAGAGAGAGCAAGCTGTATTTTTTCCTTATATTTAATGAAGCACTATGAATTTCTGGCTCTTTGGGAAAGGTGTATTACTAAGAGTCATTAATGGAACCTAGGCTTAAAATACACTCAGCTGAATTGCTGACTGAAGAAATGTCTATGTAATACTTAATGTTTTCCTTTTTGTGAATATTTTAGAATCTTTAAAAAAATTTTTGAAGAAAAAAAGAAATCAATGTTACACTTCTTACCATTTGCTTTAAAAAGGATTTTCCAGTTGCTCATTTCCAGAAGGTCATCTCTGAGATGTACAAGCTAGCCCTTCATTTAGGTCTCCTCTTACATTCATATTTAACTTTCTTTCATTCTGTGGCCTTTATTAGCTGAGCTCAAGGAGCTTGTAGCACATTTTAAACAGCAACACTGGGAGGATGTAAATGCAGAATAATGTATCAGGACTCAAATTTGCATGGTCAAATGTCAAAAAAATTAGGCCTTCTCCAGAACCATGTCAAGAGAAATAACATAAGTGGCCAGCTCAACAGCAGGCATGCCATTATCAGTTAGTTCAACCTGTCATCACTGACTGGGAGTGGAAGCAGTGGTCATTAGGTTTAACTCTGCCGGGGAAGGTTGCGCTTCTTTTTATTTTATTATATATATTTTACTCCATCTGACAGTATTTCACAGAGCACCACAATGTTATGGTTTCCTCCTTGACAGGGGAAAGGGGGGAGGTGCAGGTGAGGGAGTAGAGAAGAACACTTGCAGTCATCTGGTGTCAGCTGGAGGAGGCAGGAATTGCATTGCCTATCGGATAAATACTCATTTAGAGTAATCACTTTATTTCAGCCCTGTAATGACATTAACAAGCTTGGAATACAGGGAATTACATGAGTCAGAACAAATAATTGAATATTCTACTGCTGGGGAATGCAGCACAAGTCTGTCTTAATGTCATGCCATCTCTGAAGCCAGCACTAGCATACTATTAGATGATAAGCTTAAACAGCATATAATTGGCAGTACTTGTATGAAAAACATACTATTAATTGTTAAATTCTTACCTGCTTGTAACTTTCATGAAGTAAAAGTATCTTGAATGTCTTTTTAAACAAAAATAACCAGAGGAAACATTTCAGTGAGTTTTTAAGAAAATGCAAATTGCTAGCAAAGCAGAGAGAGAACTGTAGTTCACGATCTAGAATCATAGAATCAACTAGGTTAGAAAAGACCTCCAAGATCATCAAGTCCAACCTACCCTAGGACTTCCAAGACCATCATTAGACCATGCCACTGAGGGCCTCATCTACATGGGTTGTTAATGCTTCCAGGGATGGTGACTTCACCACTGCCTGGGCAGCCTGTTCCAATGCCTGATCACCCTCTCAATGAAGAATTTTAATCTAATATCCAATCTAAATCTCCCCAGTTTGAGGCTGTTACCTCTTGTCTTATTTCCTGTTACTTGGGAGAAGAGGCCTCCACCTCACTACAATCTCCTTTCAGGTAGTTGTAGAGAGCAGTAAGGTTCCCCTTGAGCCTTCTCTTCTCCAGACTAAACAACCCCAGTCCACTAAGCTATTCCTCATAATACTCAACTTCAACATGAAAAAACTACAACTTTTTTTTGATTTTTCTTTTTTTTTTGCCATTGTATTTCATATCCAAAGAGAAGGGCCTTCATTTGTTCTTTTTATTTCAGTACCTTTGGTCAGTCCACTGTTTTTTCTGCAGATATTGTTGCCCCACAAAGTGTGTTTCACAGCTCTTAGCATTTTTTTCAGTCACTTATTGTTCTTGGGATGATCTTAAAGGTCTTTTCCTGTTGTGGAAATTTGGCCATTGATTTCAGTAGTGTTGGAGCTTCCTAAATGGTTAAAACAATAATTGGCTCTGCAGCTGCTTTTTGTTTTCCTCACCAGCTTATCATCAGGGCGCTACGGACCCTTCCTGTTGAGACCTGAGCAAAATACTTTGCTGTAGGAGCATGGTAGGCCCGGGAAATAGCTCCTTTTTCTAGAGTAGGCTTGTGGGGAAGCCCAGGGCCTGTGCAGTAGTTCAAGTTGTCAGGAAGGGATTTTTCTTTGAAAGGAGAGAGGAATCCAAGCTGTCAGAGAATTGTGGGTTCTGATAGGTGAAGCTTTGCATGGCTAGCTGAGTCTCAGAGATCTGAGTGAGGCTTGTCATGTTGAACACCCATTTCTGTTTTCTTAACAGAATAGAATGACCCCACTTCTTGCTTTCCTGAAGATAAAGCACTCTGGGTGATTGTACTTCAGATTATCTCTGGCATTTGGAAAACGTGACCCATGTGTTTGACAAGTTGGCTGGAAGAAAAGCTGGCTGTAAAGTAGCAAGCGCAAGCTTTAGATTAGAAGGTCAGGTGAAATATCTACTAGAAAGGGATGCAGTTGATCCCTGAATGGAATCCAGGTATGCCACTCTGGTAATGGGGTAGATTTGAAATATATGAAGTTTTTTTAAAAGGAAATATTTGGTGCACTGCTACTTATTAATAACACAATTTTAATTACATTTACATTATGATTCCTACTCAACAGATAGCATACTCTCAGCATTAAGAATACTAGCAATTGAGACCTCATGTCTCCTGATTTTAATAATGATACTGCAATTACAGAATGTATTCACAATTGACCTATTTAACAAAATTTAACTTACTAAAACAATATTAACACTTAAAAACATTGCAATTACTGTAGGCAATCTGAACACTTCTATTAACTTGCTATAATTATCTACCTGCTCATATGTGTATTTATTTCAAGAAGGCAACATTTCTAGTATATTAGTATTATCCATGCTTATGCCAGGATTTTATATTCTTATGCTGAGTCAGTTGTTTCACCTTGGAACTGTACTAGCACCCCTGAAGGGGCAACTAAAAATGTTAATTTATGCCAAAGTAGGAATTTGCAGATAATATTTATAAAAACCCACAAAAATATTAGGAAGTACCTACTGAAGAAAGGTAAACGAATGTAAATGACTTGTTTCCATGTCTCTTGCTAAGAATTTGTGAGGTTTCTGAATGCACTCCCCACAGTGGGTTTGGCAGCCTGGGCTCAAGGTCAGTGCTGATTTGGCCCAGCTGCATAGCCTTGGATCCAACTGCTGTGAAAGAAGTCTGTGTGAAAAAGAGCTGTGAGAAGTCTTACTGGGGTTTGTTCCTGATTTGCTTGAGTGCAGTATTCAAGCTCAGACCCTTGCTCATTGCTGCTGCCTGACTTCTATTGCACCTGTGCCTGTGCTTGGCCACATACCCCCTCAGCCAGACACTGACTTACAGACTTAACTGCCTGGTTTGGCTGTGGAACTGCTTCTGCATTACAGACTTGTCCAGTAGCCTGGATTCCTGCTTCCATTTGCTGCCACCAGACCTGCTTTGCTATTCTCTTTTAGGTACTATGGATCTGTGCCCTTACTGATGAAGCCTCTGCCTGCCTTGCTGCCTGGTTCCTCTTCCCTTAGGACCAGCCAGCCCTTGCTGCTCCCTGTTGGTTGTTTTGGACTTTGAGTCCCGAGCCAAGAACTGTAGAGCCTGGCCTTCGGGGCAGGTACAAAACCTTTCCCACACCTTGCACTCCAGGTTCTAACGGCATTCTTAAATCTTTAACAAAGCAGATAACTTTGACAGCAATGCAAGTTTGAAAATTACTTCAAAATGGTTGGCTAGTGCCTTTCCATTCATTCATATGTATCCTATCCCTTACAGATAGCCATATCACTTTTGTTTTTTTTTTTTTTATGAAAGCTTTAATGACTGAGACTGTAGCGTCTCAGTTCTTAAAATCTCACCTGAGAGCTAACCTGAGTGTCTTCTTCTATCATTGAAGCTGATAGCTTTTTGTTTCCCTCTTCCAGAATATGAAAAAGTATTTCTAATTTTATGTTTTACTACAAATCTTACAATGCTTTTAGAGATTCTCCTCAAGGCTGGACAAATATAATTCGTTCCACCCATCTTCACAGCCCGTGTTGTCTAAACTTGTCACCATTCTTCTGAGCACTTCTCTCAGTTCTTTGCTTTCTTGAAGTATGGTGCTGGGAACTGGCCCCTGTGTTCCCAGGCTGACTGAACACAGAGTAGAAAGACCTTTATCACTTTGGTCATGTATGTGACGGTCCTACCATTATATGCTAAAGATTTTCCTTTCACAGAAGCAACATCACAATATTGAGTCTGTCAATTTATGGACCTGTGTGCTCTAGCTATGCTTCTATATGTTATTCTTTATATCATATTATGCACTCCACTTCTTCAAGCTGCAGAATCTTCTTTGCATTTGACTATTGAATGTCTTCCTGACTTACTAGATTAATTTTAATACCACTTCTGTCTCTGGTGTGAGGCCTTCCAGATCAGTGTCATCTGGAAACTGGTGATTTATTTTTTTTCATTCTGCCATTCAAGTTTTAAATTAATAGGTTGACTAGAGTTTGGTCAATGACTAAATCATGTTCTACCCCAATTGAATTGTATTCCAGATATGACCCCTGTATTCCCTAATGTGCACGTTTTTGATCAAGTGAGCGGTCACACTTTTGTAACTTAATCTCACTAATTTTGTTGGTTCATTTACAGGGCTATCATAAGAGAAACAGCAAGTTTTAAAAAAATGAGTTTGTCACAGCTGCTGTTTCTCTCTTTCCATTATGCCAGTTATGCTATCAAAGAGGATAAGTAGCTTGAGTTGATGCTGCAGGTCCTTGATGTGTTCATAAAGTCTTCGGCTTCTATGTGCTTAAATGCTGACTGCTTAATACATAGTTCTATGGTCTTGAAATTGGGCTGTTCTGTAATTCCCTTCATCTTCCTTTTTCTTCCTTATAGGTACTCTGTTTCACTTTTGCTACTTTGCCAGTCTCTCAAAGTTCTCAAAAATGAGCAGTTTAGAGATCATGCTGACTCCTAAATGTTGCAGGGGACTGATTCCTCTCCAGGGAAGCTAGTTTTTCAACAGGCAGTGAAAGGTAAGATGGCAGGAATATGCTGAGGTGTCAGCGATAAGGTACCAATTCTGAGCTAAGAAATCATTGCCAGACACATTTTTGTGGTAGATGAAGCACAGCAGTCATGCTGAGACTGAGACAGCAAGGAAGGAGAGGTGAGGAGTCCTCCCTGCAGATGTCAGAAATGGTGCTAAGTTTCTTAAATGCAGCTTCTCACTTTGTTGTTGTTGGGTTTTGGTTGGTTGGTTGGGCTTTTTTGTGGGTCTGGTATTCTGTCTTTGATGAGCATTAACTGTATAGTTTTGCGAATGACTGATGTTATTATGAAGAGGTAGACCATACTCCCTTTAGGGGAACTGAAGAGAAGATTCCTGGAGAGGGAATTAATATTTTCTCCCTCCTTTTGTTTTGATGTTTTTCAGAGGAGAAGCCACCTACTTGTGTAGTTGTTCAATGTTCTGTTTTCCTGCTGTTTCTCCACGTCTCCTCTGCAGTAAGCAACCAGAGCAGCTTTGCTTCCTGCTTATCCTCTGATAATTCAGCATTCAGTGGACTAATAATATGGGTATTGAGGAAGCCTGGAACAGAAAGTCTGCTTGCTGACAAAGCGTAAGTAAGCTTTAGCTTGGTACTTGCAGACAGATGTGTATAGCAGCTGGATATGAAAGATTTGGAGTGCTCAGCACTTGTTTGAGGGCTGCATCCATATATGGTTTTCATGTCTGGATGAGCAGCATTTTGTGTTGTCAAATACTGCATGGGGGAGAGAGGGAGGTATTATGGCAACATTTGGTGCTTAGCTGTGAGAAGGCACTAGTGCCAGAAAATATTTCAACGTCAAGAATAGCTACATTTCTGTACAAGCTTGAATAGGATCCAGGGGGTCAAAACATCAGATTCTTGTTTTCACTGTGACTTGTGGAATAGTGGACATCAACACAGGACCCAGAGGAATTTTAAATTTATAAATTAAACTTTCTTTTTATTGGGAGTGACCTGTACAATCTAGTGTTAGGCATGATTCATTATGAGTCTTCTTTGGCTATTCAGCTGTTGGTAATGATAGATTACTTCTTAAAGAGAAGAAGCTTTTGTTCTACAGCTTTTCTTTACTGCTGAGGTTTCTGTACCCTCACGAAAGGAAGTAGCTTGACTCATCACATGCCATGCCACATCCATCAGATGCAGTTGTGGAGTTTTCTACAAGAATGCCAGCATTTTAAATTAAAGATACCTTATCTTAGAGTGCTGTTACAGGTGGAAAACCCAAGTTTTCTTAAGTTCTCTTTGTCACGGAAGGAAGTGACAGTAGCCTCTTTTCCTTCTTTTTCCAGGATGGGAGTAAACCCACCATTTCTTTATAACTCCCCAGGTAGTCTCAGATTCTAGTTGTTTGTTCATCAGCTAGCCTTGTTCACCAACACACTGAGGGACTGGGAATGTGACCACAGGCCCAGTTCCACTTGCAGCCTCATGATGTATCATTACAGTGGAGACTTGCGTGTGATTCTGCCTGTCTGTATGCCCAGGCAGTAAGATGGAGGTCGGGAGAGTGTGCCATCATTCATTGAACTCTGCCTGGCGTTAGGAATGCTGTGGCAGCTGGCTGCCCCTGCAGGAAGGAGTTTTATGGATCAATTTTGCTATGAAATTATGAGGATTAGAAGAATAAAAGGAAAAAGTGGTTGAGGGCAAGAAATCTTAAATTAAGAGAATTGGGTGATCCCTGGATGAAAGCAGAGCTGCTATAGGACTCATAGAAAAAGTCATATGTGCTATGCTTAATAATGATTCACCCAGTATTTGTCTTTCTTGTTGATATAATAAAAATACTCCTAATTAAAAGTAGTTTCCAGCTGGGAAAGAGGAATAACACATTTGTATGTTTATAGTATGTCAGCAAAGTATATCAACTTAAGCTCCCCAAAAAACAGTTCTGTAATAGAAACAATATGCATATAATGAATATGGATCTGTCTGTGCTCACAGGAACTGAGGATATGTTCCTAAATAAGAGCTGGAATTTTCATGGAAATGGCAATTTTTTTTTTTTAGCAGTGTCAGACTGGCAAAGGGCTGGTGAGATGAGAAAACCTCTTGATGAATTTGTCCAGACAGATGTTTAAGAAGAAGATAATTCAAAGACATCTGCATCTCTGTGGCATTCTGAGGTTGTGCTGGTTTAGGGCTGTTCTGCCTGCTGGTTCAAAGGAGGCTGACAAGGCAAATAAGTACAACATTTGGCTTACCCGCTCTTCTATTTTTCCTCACTTTCTAGTTTATTTTTAACATTTCGCTGACCTTGGGAAGACTCAGGAGAAGGGATTTTAAATGTTGCAGTCCTCATTCTATCAGGTTGAGTAAACTAGTGTGTATTCCTGCAAATGTCTTTGATATGTCGTAATTTAAAAACCTGTATATAAATATTTTTCATGTCTATACCTTAACATAGGTGCTGCTTCCTCCACTTCACAAATTTATACAAAAACATAAACCAGCTTTCTTCCTTTCTCAATTCTTGTAAGCAGAAGAGTTTTATAAAACATACAGTAATAAAACCCATGCTATTAAGTTGCTACCTGTAGATTCTAAAGAGATGCAATATTTTTCATGTTAATGATTCCATTAAATATATTTTCATCCTCTGGTATAGTTTTATGGCACATCAAAGCTGCTGATATGTGAGTTATGGTCTGTTTTGTGTGAATTAGCTCTGGCATTAGAAATTTTATTCTATGGCAGTGTTAACTATCAGTCCCAGGTTGGTTCATGATTTGAAGCAGGAACTCCAACACATGGGCGTGGAGTTCAGGTAAAAGCTCTTCAGACAAACTGATTTTATTTACCCTAAAGTCCAGACCATTATTAAACTTGATTAAGAGTCAGCAGACCATTCCTGCTGTTCAGGCCTACTGATTTCAGAGTATTTGTGTAATGATTTGTCCCTTTTGAGATCCCCATATGTTAACCTAGAATCCATGTTTACAGATTGTAATCCTTTGTGCTGTACAGGCCTGAGTAATCAGATTACAATATGCCAACTTTAAAGAGACTTCCCCTTTAAAGCTGAACAAATTTGAGGCCAGAATTTGGGACCAAATTTCTTGTTAAAATTTTTCCACTGACTTGTTCAACAGTTGTAGACAAGATATTGTTATGGTAGTCACAAAAGGAATACACCTCAAGAATTGTGCAGCATGAAAATGTTTTCTGTTAAAAATAGATATTTTTTTCCATTTATTTCCCATACGTTCTGATGTAGAAGTGCTGTTTGGGGACATCTCTAATAGCTGTAGGGTCCTTCGAGTTATAGCTTGTGAAAGTCACATAGGCAAAGGTTCCCAAAGTAAGAATTGCAATGAGCATCAAGCACCCTGAATGTTTAACAATATCTTCTGAGTTCACAAAATCAGAAGTTAATATTGGTATAAGAGGGTCTTCCTTCCACTGCCCTTCTGATTCCAAACAGAATTAGGACATCTGGAGTTTTTTAAACTTTGATAGAACTGGTACCACACTACAGACAAGTTCATGTCACTAATAGCAATACAGCCAGGGTTTTAGTCCCTTAAACTGCATACTATTCATTTCATATTGCTGCAGAAAGAAAGAAAAAAAAAGTTTCAAATCCCCAGGCCCTCCAAATTTTTGTTAATGTTTGAGAAAATGTGTAAAAAACCAAAAAAATACTATTTATCACTGATAATCTGAAAGCACAATTTTTTGTTAAGCGTCTATTGGCAAATGAAACCTTGTGTAGGTCATAATGGGATTTTTTAATTAGTTTTGAAAGCACATAAAGCACATTTCTGTGTTTTTATGATTCAAAGTATAGCCCTTTGGGGGTGCTGCCTTGTCTGTGGCCCTTGCGGTTGCATTCACTGCAGATATGGAGGCTGAAACATACCAGCTTCCTGCTACATACAGTTCAGTCTTTCTCATTAGAAAATGAAACCTTTTCAGGCTGTTATGCTGAAGAAAATGAGGGATTTTTACCCATGAGTAGCTTTAGAATGATCTCCAGTTTTTCAGAAATTAGTTTCTCATCAACTCTATTAATAATTAATGATTCTATTTCACAACAGCTGTAGTTTTCCAAGTTAGCATTAAAATGATCCTTACATTGTCTTTCTACAGTTTTGTTCAGCTGATTAACTCTTAACTGGTTTATCACTATGCCATCCATTTAAATTAACAATCTGCAAAGAAAGCAGATAAAATGCTTCACATGTCCCATTACTGGGGTAGTAATTGTTACTCAATTAGGCACAGCTACTTCAGTTTCGAATCTGTTCTTTAATGATCAACACAAGACATAAGTTTAAAATATTATTAACCAAAAATTCTATTTAAAGAGATAAATTTTAGCAGGTAAAAGCATTATTAATGGTGAGAAAAACATGTTGTTTTACTTACTAAACATCTGTACTACCATTGCTATCATATCTATGAAGCAGTACAGTGTTACAGACTTTCTAATCGTGACCTCTATTTTCAAGAGTATAGCATCATCGATTATCCATCGACTTTCACAACGACGAATGAGGAACATTTCTTAATACTTTTTCATACCACATGGATGGGGGTATGAGTGGGGAGTTGAGGATAGGGACATTCCCTGTCTTGCTATAAAGTTTATCTAGCATCTGATATGTTCTGGGAACTCCTGTGAAATAATGATAATAATTAATCTTTAACAGTTATTTAAGCAGCTGCTGTGTTAGCAATCTGATAACAAAATTGGTCATAGGGAACATAGCTCAGAACAGGGAGACATTAAAAAGACAGTTTCATGACATATAGCAAGTCCTGTTCTTAAGCATTAACATTTTTACACACTGGAGAAAAATAAAATGGAACATGCTGACAGTCTTTCTGTCTCAGGAGCACTACTACAGAGCTGTTTTTATACCCTAATACACTTCTAGTATATTCAGGGCTGCATTAGCAAAATGGAAGCTCTGACTTGGAGAAGTGCTAGCATATTCTGTCTCTAAAATGTGAAAAGCATGACTCATTAATGATTTTAGCATTTAAAATGTGGAACTATGCTCCATTTTTGCCACTGTGTCGATGCTGCAAACATAGGAAATAAAATATGCCAGTACTTCCTACATACATGCTACAAGGATTCTAAAGCTGAGTGCTTCTGTGAAGATTGATTAAACATCATACTAATTCTGCACAACCAGCATGTTACACAGTTTTTGTAGGTGGGTAAGCCAATACATGGAGAATCTGCTTTGCCCAACATTACACAACCAAGTTGATGCCCTAGAAAACACTAGAAAAAGAGTGAAGTAAGGAAAAAGTATGTGGAAGGATGAGATTAAAAAAAGATAAAAATTTGCCACAGCAACTGATAACTGGAAAAACGCTTTGTGGTTTGTTGAAACTAAAACATACAAAGAAATTTTGTGCTGAAATGAAAGGAAAAAAGGTTAAAACACCCTTGAAAAGATAGATATCGTTAGATCAAATTTGCTTTTGAATTTATCTCCCTGTTGCATCCTTGCAGATATATTTTCAAAGTATGTTCTTTTCATCAAACACCCCATAATACTTTAGCTATAAAATGTTTGGTACCATCATTATTCACAATTAAAACAAAACTGTGGTTGTCAATATTAATGAACAAAGTACACTCTGTGATGCAGTATCCTTGACTTTTTTTAATCCTGTTTGTTTATTTGCACACTAATTGCAAAAATTGATAATCCATATGAGGTCACCTAGGTCCATGCAAATGAGTTTTTACTGTATGTTCTGATACTGTAAATATTTATTTAGCTGTCCAAGGTATTGGAACAAATCTCTATAATTTTTCTGTAAAGGGCAGTTTTCTCTCTATGAGCTTCCTCAAGGGGAAAAGACAGTAAGGGAAGAGTTATTTGGGGAAAGGTTCTTCTTACTGTTAGCATGCAATATTATGTATATTTTCTGTAATTATAAAAATGTGTAATAAGAAGATTGCATACTATTACCCACATATATCATGGTATAATATTCCATGATATATCCAGTTTTACTTTGTATGTTCAAACAGTGAATTGACAATTCCAAACCAAGTTGCAGCCACCTTGAAGTTTTGGGGGAAATGCATGAAAATATATTTCATAATATTTCTAGATTCTCCACTGGCTTATTGATTAGGTGCTATAGAAAACCATTTTTACAATAGACCAAGGTAGATAAAGTCTCAAGTGCTGAAGAATGTAACATTTTTACCACAAAGTTGCTTCATCATATATATTTGATGAACATACACTGATAATGGCAGATATTAATATTTTTAATAATAAATAATGGATTACAAAAGTCATTAAGCTTTTGTTGTGCTTTTTGTCCACATTTCTATCTTGGCAGTATGGAGTTCTATAGCAGATTTAGAAATACCAAGGCTTCTGTAACCTGACTGATAATTGTTCTTAACATTTCTGTTACAAATATGCAAGGTAAGTCATACTATGTGGTTTATATTAAAATATGTCTATAAATGTCAAATGTTTATTCTTTCTGAAAGATTTCAGGCTTTATAACTTCAATACGTTAATAGTATAACTATGCAGAATGAAATTGGCTTGGACTTATGTTCATCTCTATGTATACTCAGAAATGAATCCTTGAAGAAACTACACTTTTCCTGTTAAAAAGAGGTGTCACATCTTCTTTCATTTAGGAGAGAGTTTCAACCAGTTTCAGTCTCTTTTGATTAAATATCAGAGGAAGTTGCAAAAATGATCCAGTGTAAGTATTTCTAAGATTAAGTTTATTGTAAGTTTATAAAAGGGGCTTCACTGCATCTGCATTAGAATATTTCAACTGCATGTATGTATGGGGAATATCTGAATTCATACACACTAGTGTGCTCTCATTCTGTAAAGTAATGGCTGCAAATCTCTAAGTGTCAAGATATTCTCTCTAGTGTTAAAGATACAGTGTGTGTGTGAACTCAGGTTTGCTCAGTGATAGACACATAAACAATCAGGCAAACATTAGCATTTGTGAATATCTTCCTTAACCTCTAAATATTACAGAATTGTTTATGGTTATTTTTTGGTTCTGTTGTTGCTGGTAATGACAATTGCCTTTTTCCCCTTGGCTACTAAAATGTATTCTGAGGGCCAAATATACACCATGTTTTCTGTTGTTACAGCTTTAAAACGTCAGGTGCAATGTTCTTGACATTTTAAATTCCATATTCAGTGTACTTAATTTATGTTGTTGACACATATTGGATTCAAGTGCCTGTCTTTAACAAAAATAGCTTTCAGATCCTCCAGCCATTTTCAGAGGTCTGTCATAGTCTATATGTTGTCTAGTCCTGAAAAGACATGGAATCTATACTACCAGAATTGATGTCATGCCTCTTGATAATGCAACCTAATATAAAGCAACACAACTTTATAATATTTACATCAGTATAAGCTTGATACATAAAGAAGATCTTCTTTCCCTTCCTACCCTGAGATTACCAGGGAAAACAATGGAAAAAAACTTTCTGCTAAAATCTGCTGGAGAGAAGGGGAATAAATGAACAAATAGGCATCAGTAATATATTGATATATTGTACTTTTTCAGGAGGAGTGAAGTCACGATCTTACATGTTTCGTCTGCTCATTTTGTTGCCTTTCCTGGGGAAGATTTTAATTTTATAACTTGGGGTACCACAGGATGATAGCTGCAGGGATGAGACAGTAGACATTTCTTTTGCAATCTCAGTAATATTATGATTGGTTAGCTTTGGTACATTCCCTGCTAAAGACACCTCTTGAGCTGGAGGTCTGACATTTGTGTTAACTCTGATCCGCAGAATCTTGTGTTGATCTTTGTGTGCTTCATGCTTTACTTGACCAGAGAAAAGTTTTGCTGTTTGCCCTTTCTGCTCACTGTTTTCTTGCAGACATAGGAAGTTCCTTGAGCATGGTCTTAGACTCATATGTTGACCTTCTCCTTCCCCAAGTCCAAGCAGCAGTCAAAGTCTCCTTTCTGAAGCTTTTGAAGTTAAATTCTTAAAAATGGTAGTGTGCATAGGCTTCAAATCCTCACCTCTACTATTTCATTATTTAGCAACGTTGTAGGTCTGACATAAAGAGTTTTGCTCCTCATGTGCAAAGGTCAGAGCTGTTCATACTAATTTCTAACATGTAATTAATTCCATGAATTCTGTTTGCAAATTGCTGAGTGCAAGTTGCTTGGTTTTGGATATGCTTTGTTACATGGGCAATTTTATATGAATATAAAATTTTATATGAAATGCTGAAGTACTTGCTTCAGCTGTTTCACTCTGTACTGTTCATTCCTCATGCTGAGTGAGTGACCACCTCAGCTGCCTAGGACTGAGTTTGTTCCCTGACTGAATAACTGAAACTTTCAAAATGCAATGAGAAATGAATAATATATGATAAATGTTCGTGTTCGCACATGGCTAGGCTGGTTTGCATGCAAATATTGGAATTCAGATTGTTCTCAGTGTTTTAGACTGTCTCTAGGAATGGCCTGAGAACAGGAACGTTCATTTTAAGCATTCGTATCACATCACTGTTAAGTGTAAGTGCACTATCTATCCACCACACCTTTTGTAGTCCTGCATGTTTTAATGGGCTCTTCTTTGTTGCCATTGGAGATCCATATCCTCCATTGCTCAACCCAGTTAATAAAATTGCCCTCAGTTTTGTTTCATAGTAGGAGATGGTAGAATTGCTGTGCTGCTACTTGAATATACAGGGGTGATGACAGCACTGGAGATCAGGTGGCACCATGACTCTTGACTAGTGAGCTCAAAGTGGCATGTTATGTTACGTTGTCTTCTAGAAAAACAGCTCTTTTGCATAACCTCAAGGGAGAAATCTGGTTGATAAAATGGCAGTTATGAATTGAATTTTCCTACACCTTGAAATAGATAAATGCATATACACAAATATGTATTCATATATATATATACACATACATATATAAACAATACATATACACATGCATATGTATGAGTGTGTGTGTATATATCTCATGGTGGAGAAGACTAAGAGGCAGCTATGGCTCAGCCTTCACAAGTAATTTGGAATTCTTTACCCTCCATGTAAATATCTAAGCGCACTCTCATGAGTACAGTGTTTCTTCCCTAAGTGTCCATCCATCCCTGATGGTCATCGTAAAAAGCTTCTGGGGTTTTAATGGTTGCAAAGCATGTCAAGGAAGGTACACAGAGCCTTCCCCAAGGTTTCTGCAGTGTGAAGATGTTCCTCAAGATGATATAGTTCCTGATGTCTTCATTATAAACGGGTATTTTTGAGGTCTGAGCTGACCTTCAAGAACCTGTCCTAGAAATGCTTAATTAGCTGCAACTTTGCAATTGTTTTGTCTTGGCATGAATTCCCCTAGCTCATCACTAAGTCTTAAATCTGCAGGGGAAGCTTATAGCAAGTTAAAGAATTTCTCAACCAGTTTGGGCCTGAACACATGCTTCTGTACATGTTCAGGTTAGGCCAGAAATCCAGCTCAAGAAAATGAGAGAAAACTGTATGGTAAAGAATATCAGAGATTTCAAAATTCTGGCTTAGTAACGTAACCTTTGCCTTCAGAAGCCAGGTACAATAATGTCTATGAAAACTGCTTCATCTTTTATAAAGGAGACTTTGCCCCCTCAAGTTGAGGGAAGTAATTATTCCCTGAATGTTCCACATTTTTTGACATTGAGATGTTTTTTAAATTGAAAAAGGTAACTAAGTTTACCCAGAACATTGGCATGGCATATGGAATTCCTATGGCCTTACCATCTCTCTTTATGAAAAAATCTACAGGGTGCTTTACATTATACATAGTTGTGTATGCATAGTGCCAAATAACACCTTTAATTATATCAGCATAAAGAGGGCTACAACACCTATCAAACATCAAAAGTTTTTACCATCATGCGCATTCCTACCAGAGCTAGCTGTTGACTTCTTGGACTGTTTTTGCTTAGTACAATATATCTATATTCCATATGCAAATTTCACTGTGAGTGATTTGCCTGTTTTGTAAGCTAGACTGCACCTGTAACATGTGGGATTGAGTTAAAAATGACAAGCAGACAAGCACAAGGCACATTATCTTGACAAACTCAGGCTCCGAAAATTAGCCTATGCCTGAATTATTAAAATAACAAGGAATATTTCACTCAGCTGTGGAGCAATGCTCCTAATTGTCCACTTTAGCCAACTTCTTTCAGACTTCACGATCGGTCAATTTACGGTAGCGGCTTGCAAATTCCTGAACTCCCATTAGAGAAAAGTGCAACAGCAGTCCAACACACCCTCATTTATTTTAATAACCTGCCAAGCAGACATGAAAATGTTAAAGTTGAAAGGCTGTAACATGACAGGAACCTGACTTGTCACAGCCACATTATAATCTAGTTAAACTACTTTCTTTCTGCCTTTCATGTCTTTTCAGGTAAGTGGAAAACTAATTGTCAAATTACTAATTTTGTTGACATTAATATCAATAGTGAGGCTAGAGAAGCATGAACAGATAGGCCTGTGGTTTTCCTTTATATTGTGCTTGGATGCTGGAAAGCGTTCTGAAAATAAGGAAGGATAAAATTGGAGCCCAGTCTTTCTATCAACACTGACCTATTTATTTTAAGAGGCATTGAAGCTCTATAAAAAGGCCAGTTAAAGTCTCTGGGTTCTTTTATTATTATTTAATGCTTGGAAATCTTGTTTACTTCAATCTTGTTTCCTTTGTGCATAATAGTGTACCTGATGTAACGGGGCCAGTATTCACATCTAAAGTATTAATGACGGAGTCTGATCTTGCAGGAGAATACAAGGAACTGCACTACCAAGAAAAAAAAATCTTCAACAATGTCAGGGTCACACTGTCTTTCAAAATCAACTGTAAGTAGGTCATGCTTCCGCTGCAGGCAGGGTCAAGAACATTACTGCAAAAAGTGCTTGGGATGGTTGAGGAGCATGTTGAGAGCCAGGGACAGCTCAGGTGAGTGAAAGCAGGACCTAATTGTGATGAACATGGAGCTATGAATTCAGCTGCAAACATACTGCTAGACCCTTACACCTACAGGGGGTTACTTGCCCTACATGACATGAAGGATCCTGGGTGCTTTCTTATGGTGGGACTGAATCTGTCACCTGTGTTTTCAACCCATTTTTCTGATTGAAGGTTTTCGATTGGTTTGGGTTTGAATTTTTTTTTTGAGGGGAGTTGTTTGCTTGCTTGCTTGTTTGTTTTTCTTGCCCATTTGATGATAATCTTTCTGGGGAATGGGTCTTGACTTCATAAGTGTTTGCGCAGATAGATTTATATGAATAATAAGCCTTCCACAAAAAAAGTGAGATGCCTTAATAAGAAGCACAGCCTTTCCCAGCACTACATGGATGCTTTTCCTACCAAGTACTTAGTTTTGTCTCTATTTCATCTGGAACAGACCTCTTACACTGGATCTAGGGTACAATACCAAGTCTTATTAACTGGCTTTGCAGGGAGCTGAGCGTTCAGATTGTAGAAACATAATACAGTTTCTTGTACAATTTGGGACAGCAGTTATTTTCTATTGTCTTTTACCTCTTCTTTTTTTTTTCTGCTGCAAAGAAACATACAGAAGCCCATTCCCACAGCCTCTTAGCATGTCAGTTCTGTCCCAGCTGGAACATGAAAATGTAGTATTCTTGCAATGAACAGGAAAAGGAGATGAGAATGGAAGTAGGTCCGCTGGAGCGCAAGCAGGGAAGGGCGAGCTAAGTGGTACAGCTAGAGTTTCTGTTCCCAGAAGATAATAAGGACCATGTGCAAAATTGGGATAGTATATGAGGCAGCTAAGGGTATAAGAACAGTCAATCAGCACTGAGACTTGGTCCCACAAATAACTAATTTTCCTATGTTTCTGGCAGAGCAGAGAAATTTTCAGTAGTCCCCTGAGAACTGGGTCACCTGGGAGCTGATCTTAAAAGGCTCAACTCCAAGTTGGATGGTAGCTACTTTGAGATGTTAAACTGGCTTTCGAGAAAACTCAGATTCCCAGAAAGACTGGTGGTTTGAATTGGATGGAATCTTTGTTAAATCATTTTCCTGCCTAATTAAATTTTTTTGAATAGTTAGAAATTAATAGAAATACCATGATTCTGTGTCAGTGGCACTGCTTTTGTGTTCCCATGTGTGCGTGTGACATCTACTTTCCTCTACATAGTTCTTCCTGTCAGCAATCTAAAAAGTACTTGTAAATGGGCTTTTTACTTTTCCCATTGTCTGTTTTAAAAATGTGTCCATTTTGGGAGACAAGAAGACAGCCGTGAATGTTTAACTTGCCATTAGCATCTATATTTTATGTTTGAAACATTTAAAAGCTTCTGTTTTAAATAAAGATAAACACATCCCCAAACAGCTGTGCAATGCATGACACAGAACAATTGAGTAAGCATCAAAGTGCTTAATAGATAAAACAGTGCTGGATGTGGTAAAATAAACAGGACTTAATCCCTTTATAACTTGAGTAAATAAATACAGCTTTAATTCAGAAACAGTTTTGCCTTTAGGTTACTCTGTTCTGTTAACACCTATCTGTCAGCAGTAATACCATGTAAATGAGCCACTCTGAGCCTTTCCCCCTGCATCTTGTTTAATCCTCTTCCATTCTTCTAATCATCCTACACACAGAGGTCAATATCTATTTTCATCTGGCAAGATAGGATCTCCTAAGGAATTAAAGACAGTTTCCACTTAGCTCCACAGTAGGCAAAGGCTGGGCTGTGATCTAGGGCTTTAGGGACTTCTCATAATGCGCTGGTGCTCGCTAGATCGAAGAATTGAGTTCTGGCTACTGGATTTTTAATCCTCCTGTGGCTGATGTTCGGAGCTCCAGTGATTTAAGATCTTTGATTACTCAGAGCTTGGCCCTTTGATTGAGTGAACTTCTGAAGACAGCGTGTGACTGATTTCAAGTTAGTGGTTTTAAGTAA
This sequence comes from Psittacus erithacus, assembly GCA_009867235.2. Taxonomy (NCBI): domain Eukaryota; kingdom Metazoa; phylum Chordata; class Aves; order Psittaciformes; family Psittacidae; genus Psittacus; species Psittacus erithacus. Next base: position 22,523 of record WYDI02003491.1, read on the forward strand.
CTACTGGAAAAAGTAGATAGGAAAAGCCCTGTGATTAAGATGCACCATCTCTCTTTTTAATTGACTTTCTGAAGCTATCTGATGCTTTACTCTCTATACACAAAAGAAAAACTGTATTTGTTCTAATGAAGAACTCAAATGTCACAATATTTGCACTTATTTGCAGCGACGTCTGTTAAAACTGTAGACACTAAAGGATATATTTTAAAAACATACTTCTCACAGGGCATGTATTAGAAGTAGCAACAAATATAGCCTTAATGCACAGGGTTAAGTTAAGCAGTTGATATAATTTCAGCTTGCAATACATGTTCAGATACTATATATTTGCCAGCAGAAGAACTGCACATGCACAAAGGCAGGTAGGAGTTGTGAAAAGCTGTTTATGTTGGCAATTTGAAATATTAGCAGTTTGGGAAACTGAAAATAGTTGGTTTGATGCATCTAACCATATTTCTGCAGAAATGTTGAACGGCAGTCATCTGAAGCAGGTGAAACTTCTCTGCGGACAAATGTTCCAATAACATTTGCCTTTTTTATCAATTAACTAGCTTTGTTGTAAAATACAATATTAGTGCAGTTACCTTCTTTCTATGTGGTCCTCAAGAAAAAGATAGTGCAGATATTAGCTATTTATACCTTAGATGCCTGCTAAAAGCAACAATAACCTTCTTATTCAAAAGATGAGATAAAGTATTTTGTTGTATAGTTACTGTTTCAGTGGAAGCATTGCAGGAAACTGCTTGTGTCTCTTGTTTGAAGGTACAGCATCCCTACCTTGGGAAATGAAAAAGTAAGGACAAGAAAACTGGCTTGGAAAAAAAGAGTGAATATGTTCATCTTATGGGTGAGCTTCAGGATTCTAAGGAGGCATTAGTGAGCTATGGAGTGGTCCTACATTTAGTTTCATGTTCTCAGTAAGATTTTAAATATAAAGGAAGTGAAAAAGACTGTGTCTCTGACATGTTTGTATCAACATCATTCAGCATTTAGGTTCATATTTAAGCAAGCCTGAACTCTGGTCACTTGCTTGGAAAACGAAGTGAAAAATCTGGGAAACATGTTACCTGTCCAGTGGAGGGCTTGGCCCTGAAAGAACAGAGTGCACATAGACTTCTCCAGAATACTGTAGCTCGCTTGTTTTCCTGGATGTGGAACCCCACAGACGCATGGAGCAGTGTCGTGGTTTAAGCTTAGTCGTAAATTAGAAAACCACGTAGCCTGCTCGTTCCTCCCCGCCACCTGTCCTCCCCCCTCCCCGCTCCCGGAGGGATGGGGAGGAGAATGGAAAGAATGCAACTCCCACAGATTGAGATAAGAGCAGTCCAGTAACTAAGGTATAACATCAACCACTACTGCTGCTGCCACCAATAATAATAATGATAAGGGAAATAACAAGGGAAGAGAACAAAATCGCTCACCACCCGCCGACCGAGCAGAGATCTAGTCCTTCTGAGTAACTCCCAATTTTCATCCTGGGCATGACATGCTGTGGTATGGAATACCTCTTTGTTCAGTTTGAGTCAAGTGTCCTGTCTCTGCTTCCTCCCGTCTTCCCCTCCTCCCTGGCAGAGCATGAGACTCAGAAAGTCCTTGGTCAGTCTAAACATTCTAAGCAGTAGCTAAAAACATCAGTGTTATCAGCACTGTTCCCAGACTGAGAGTCAGAAACACAGCACTGCATCAGCTACTAAGAAGGAGAAAAATGACTGCTACTGCTGAACCCAGGATAAGCAGCTATGCAAGTGCAGTTCCTTTGAGTCTGCAGTATAAAACCCCATAAGCAGAAGCTTGCCTTTAATAAAACTGTTTAATTTTGACATTAGGATTATGAGCTATCACTTTGGAGCAACCTTGCATATTCCTTTAATGATAAAGCTAGGCCTTCTGACGTAGCACAGTGTGTGGGAACTGTACCCTTTTGCTAGCTAGGAGCTGAGTTTTTCTTCTGTCTTCCTTGCCATTTACTTGTCAGGTTCAGAAAGCTTCGCAGAAGGATGCCACTTTTGCTCAGTCAGTCATAGGGTATTAACCATGTTTCAGGACAGCCACAGCAGTTATAGATATCATTCTTATTCACTGGGTATATAATTTCATTCTATCTCTTAGACTTCTCTGCAAAGACAGTAGCATCAGGATCTTTTGCCTTAAAGCAATACAGACATTTCAGGTATGCAACATGAACAGCTGGTTGTTTAAAAAAGTGAAAATGACACTACATCTCTTTACTGACCTTTGATAAAGTTTTTTTGGGTTTTTTTGGTATGTATTTATATAGGAAATGTTATGTTTTGTATATCTATAAATCACATGTGTGCACATCCTTTCACTCCTATATATGCGTTGACAGGAATTTGGAATCCAGCTTCCGGAACTGTGACAATGATTATAATTTCTCATTTAGTGAAATACAGTCTTGCTTGTCTTCTCCAGTGAGACTTTCTGGTATACTCTCTTTACCCATTTTGTCTGCTCAGAACAAAATGTCAGGGTTTCCTCCATTTTTCACTCCCTTGTTGCTTTTGCTTTGTGGAGTCTCTGTTAGCTTATTGTTTTGGGTGCCTGTCTCACAGTAGTTTTATGTCTTTCACACAGTTTGCTTTCACAAGCTAATGTTTGCAGTCCTAGATTTCAGCTTTTGCATGGGAGCTGCACCAAAAGGAGAATGGAAGTGTTTAATGCTGATACCCTTTTGTTCTATGTGAACATCCTCTGTAATCTTCTCAAGTAGGTTTTAGGGAATACACAACTTTGCTTTTGCACTTGAAACTGGACTGTGTGAATATGCTAATAAACATATGAGTTTGGGAATCTCATTCACATTGTGTAGACTGTTCTGCTGCATTTCTGATGGGCCCATTCTTGGTCATTTGGGCATGCTTTTTTGTGTGCCCATGATATGGCAAATCTGCATAACCAAATATTGCACAGTATAAAACTGCCTGTATAATCATGCATTAGTTTTATTAAAGGTGGGCTGGGACTGGAATGAGGAGTAATTAGAAAAAGTAAAAAGCATAATTAGGAACCTACGTTTCCTTTCACATCTTTCTTTTTCTCTGGATTCTTTTTGCTGGTGCCCTAATTAATTCCCATCTTTTAAAATTCGATTTAATTTTAACTCTGCCTGGGCATGCAAGTTTTTTCTTTCTTTTTGAATTTTTTTTTCCCAAAATGATTGACAGCAATTTTGAAACTGTCACAGTGCTAATTAAAACTTTGAATATATGTCTTTATGAAGCCTGAAACACTCCACACTGCTGCAAAATCCTGAGTCTTGTGTTTTGAATAAGTTTTTTTAACAGCTAATATGGAATCATTATAGCTTGCCTTTCCTCAGGCTTGATATTCAGCTCTCTCTTTCACACTTTATTTATCGCTGAATTTAGAGCTTGTATTGACAACATGAGAAAGAGAAGACCTCCCAGGCAATGATACCTGCTCTGTCTAGTCAGTGTCATTTTACACATTGCCTTTTGTGCTTGGCAGAACTGAGCAGAGTTGGCCCTTACCGAAGTGCAGCATAGTTTGACTTATAGTCCTGTGGGTATCTGGGGAATTCATGTTATGGATATACAGTTGTTGTCTCTGGACTGACTGACTTTACTGTAACTGTGTTGTGAGAAAAGTTCTACTTTATGTTTAAAAAATGAATATTGGTAGCATAAGGCATTGACTGCTCTGTGCATCAGACTTGGGTCCTGCTTTCTAGTTTGCAAATTTTCTAGGGACCAGAGTATTTCTAGACTCTTAAGAAAGGGGTGGCTGGAGGCTAAGGCAAGTATCTGCCACTAAGCCACAATTGTAAAGGCAAGGTAGGATAACAGTCCTTGCATTCAGCTGCAATATGGCTGTATTTCTGTCTCTAACCATGTATTAGTCAGTTTTCCTGTAAAGTGGAGAAAACTATGTGGAGGCAAGGTGAAGGTTCTGCATCCCTTTCTTTATGGCAATCAGTAAAAATGATTAACTGTGAAAAACTGTACGATATATCCTGCAGCAAGCACACTACCAGTCCTGGTCAGAATATCTAGAGCAGGTCTTGCTGCTTCTCATGTTCACAACAGTATTGTGGTACCTCTTTGTAAGTGTAGTTCATTTAATATAGAATACTTCATGTGATAATGACTGAAAAATGAGCTTATTTTCTCATTCTGTTTTTTATTGTCATAAACATTCTGAAAGATTATTGTATTTAAAGAGTGATCAAAAATAGGAAATATTATCCTTGTTTAGTGTAAGTATTCTTGTACTAAATGGTGTGACAATTGGAAGTTTGTTGTTGTTGAATTGATTATTGCTACCAGCAATAATTCTTGCAGAAACAAAATCAGAATTTAAACAGTTTGGCTAAAAGCTTTTTCCTTTCTTAGACACTCAGCCTGATTCCTTAGCATTAGCACTGTAATTGTTAGCTCTCCCAGCCATCATGAAGCTTAGGCCCTATTTCCCTGTTGGACAAGGTGCTGGCTTTTCAGTGCCTGAGACCTTTTTGAATGTGGTGTGCTATCTGTCAGACTCAGCCACCTCATCTGTGGGCCTGAATATCCAGTGTAAATCTTTTAGCGTGAGTACTTTTGCTCTGTCTGAATGGCTATGTTTTCATCCTCATCAAGGTCAGCAAGACTGTCCAGAGGGAAGGGCAGAAAACCAGCATAGTGACAAGAGTTAGCAGAGCTCAGTATGAATAGATTGGTGAAGGATGATTTCAAAATATCTCAGCTGCCGTAAAACCAGCTACTAAAAAACCCAGCATCTCCTCCAGTTGATGATAAGGATGATCTGACTCTTGCATTTCCATCCCCCACCCTATGCACACTCTTCCTATGTATTCAGAATGTATGTATTTCTTAAGTCCCTGCCTGCATCACTCCTCTGTCACAGTAATTTTCATGGGAAAATTTGCTATCCATCAATTTGTGAGCTGTTGGACTTTTTAGGAATACATCATAAGCATATCAGGGTACAGAGGAGAGAAGTGAAAATGCATTTAGCTATGGAGGGCAAAAAGCAGATATTGATACATTTTTCCCTTCCCTATGCAAAAACCTTTTTAGCAAAATTATTAAAAGGTGCTAACATGGTTATTCTTAAGTAACTACTTTTACCACATGTGTTCAGTCTTGGATAGAGTGGTTATTGCTTACACTTCAGATTTTAATATGAACATTTGCACAAGAAATAGTGTCTGGTGATAGTAACTGCGTGCTGCGGCAGTGATTGTGCCTAATTGCAGACAGGAGGTATCCATAGGTCCATCCACGCTTAAAAGCTGCTCAATTGGATTCCTTCCACTGATAGAACTGGAGTGGATTATCAGATTTTGTCTTCTTTTTACCTCAAAGGAACCTTTTCCAGTCCCTGATCACTTTGCACCCTTTCAAATAGAAAAAATATAGTTGTTTAAATATAAAAATATGTATTTTCTTTCCCCCACTTTTAAATTATCAGTAGTACTTATAATAAAAGTGCCCTGATTAAAAAGTGCTAGGCTCTGTATAACATGTAATATAAATACCCTTGTCTACAAGTGCTTGTAAGGTAATTTTATGACAAGCACAATAGATTAAAACCAGATAAATACAGGATGGGAAGGTGGTAGGACAGCATAATGATCTTGTTTTGCATGAAAAGCAATATTATTACTTAGTCACACTCTGAGACAGACTATAGTTCCAAAAAAAGAATAAGTGTTAAATAAGACAGAAGATGGTAATTTATTTTTCCTGAGTAGGACTTTCTTATCAGTGAGCAGACACTGGAGGCTTTCTTTTCCTCTTGATGGGTACCAGAGTGCAAAAGGTATAGCTGATAAAATTCTTTAATGATCTAAAGGTAACTTTAGGAAGTAAAGGATATCAGATATTGGAGGCTGAATGAACTATTGCTCTCTGTATAATAGCAGTGGCTTATCCTATAGACAGTGAAAAAAAATGAGCAATATTTGAGGCAGAATGGCTGTTTATTCGGCTTAGTAAATCTGGATTTAAACAGCAGGTGAAATGGAAAGAGTGGAGCAGTGGGAACCACCATGATTTTCATCTTTTCTCAATGAATTTGTTCCTGTTAGTGTTCTTGGAGCAAAAAAAAAATAAAATCCTGACATTGTTATTAATCATAATTATTATTGCGATGGTTAAGGGTCAGTCAAATATTGATCCCCATTTTGTTAAGCACTGTACAAATGCAGAGCTGGCAATCTAACTAGACAAGTTGCAAATAATGTAGAGCATAAGTGGAGTAATCTGGTTGTAGCAGGACTCGTCAATTCCACAATTAATTTTAATAGGAGATGAATCATTTGAAAAGAGAAGCTAAAGGAAGTTGGTTAAGAGTGATTGAAGGGCAGTAATTGGAAGAATGTGGAAAAAGCTAAGTATGTGTCAGAGACAGCTGCTTGCAAAGTAAGAACTGCATTTTATTATTAAGAGACATTCAGCTACTGCGGAGTCACCTCTCTCCTCCAAACAGAAAGTCATAGTCTTCTGATTGACATTAAATATGTTCAGAACCTAATTCAAATGTACATTTCTTAAAAGCAATGTACTTTTTTGTGTTTCCAGCTTGCAAGCAACTTGATTTCACTGATTTTTGCAATATCACATGGTAACACCCAGAAGAGTTGAAGTGAACCTGGGGCTGATCACAGCTTTTCAGCTCTTCTCCACCCTGTTCTTATTTCCTGCAATAACAACATAAGCCAGTTTCTAATTTTCCAGATCAGTTCTTTTGTATCACTGACACTTTTTACACCTTCAGACTCAGGCATGCTAGACCACCTCTACAAAGTCTTCTCAGGCTCTGGTGTGGCCAGGAATTGGGTGTGGTTGCAGGGCCTTGTACTCTTTAGTCACTGTGAAAGTGCTACTGCTCCTGTATGTAGGCCACTTCTTCCGAACCCTCTGTCTAAGCAGTTCTGCATGACAGAGACCTGCATCACTACTACTGGAGAGGAAATCCTTAATGTCCCAGTTGCTGTTAGACACCTCCCATTGCTTCCACTGTTTTTCCAGTACTGATACTGCATTAATGCGCAGGAACAGTTTGACTGGACATGTGAAATACTCATCCTCAGAGCTTCAAAATGTGATTGGACAAGGCCTTAGGCAATCTGATCTAGCTTTGACGTTAAGCATGCCTTGAGCCATATGTTCAACTGGATGGCCTCCCATGGCCCCTTCATGCCTAAATTACTCTATGACAACCCAAATTATTCTGTCAGTACATCAGTAAATTCTCTAGGCAAAAGTTTTAATTTGATCATCTTTCAAGTACTTAAGGAGGGGTGCAAAAGATGGGGACTGAGTTGCCTCCAAATGATACCATAGATCTTCCAAAACTGCATTTGGATCAACTGTGACTGCTCCAGAAAACTTGTCACTAAGGTCACAGGCTTTTTTGATTAAGTTTTATGGATTTAGTTTTTCTTGTCTATGGAGTCTAAAACAGCTGGTGCACAATTCTTCATTACAAATGATGTTTTATTTAAGGACTTAGGTGGGTTAAAGATGTTCTTAACAAACCTTAGTCTTATACAATCTATTTCATGGGACCTTTACTGGCCACTTCTATATGCTTTTCTCAGAGTTTCAGGAAAAAGGTTTTTGATTTTTAGAATTCTACATTTCTAGCTACCAACAAGTAGTGCTTTGGCACAAAACCAGAGGATCGTCTTGCAATGGATATATATTTGTAAAAAAACCCTGTCTTAATTCTTTCCTCCCCTGAAATAAACCAGAACAACATCTGTGGTTTTAACTGATATAGCTTCAGATCCATTCACAGTGCAGCAAAATCTGATCATTTAATCAAAGCTTTTCTCCGTATTAATCTGTTTATGCCTTTCAAACCTGGCTTTTTACTGTAATTATAAAATACATGAGAATATATTTTATGCATGCAAGATGTTGGATGGTTTTTTGAATTTTTTTTCAGTCGTATTATGGAAATATAGACTAGACACAGGCACTTTTCGGTGATGCTCAGTGGCAGGACCAGAGGCAATGGGCATGAACTGAAATACAGGAGGTTTGCTCTGTTTTGTTCTATTCTATTACATTCTGTTCCATTCTGAAGTTCAACAGCGGGTGCAGAAGTTTAGACATCAGACTTCTTGAAGCCCCTTCTAACCGGAGTTGTCCAAAGAACTTACTGTCCTATCCAAAGAATGTCTTACACAGTGGACAATCCCAAATATGCAGTATCCTTATGAATAAGGATTTAGGATTCACCTAAAATTTCATCAAGAGTATTAATGGTGATCTGAGTTTACCAAAAGGTTGGTTCCTTTAGTAAGAACTTGACTAAAGTTCTGTCTTGTGTTTTTTATATGTGCTCTATGTGAATGTTTTTGCTATGTGTATCTTTTGTCTAAGGAGGATGAAGAGAGAAAAAAACATTAATGCCTTGACAAAGGTAAATTACTTTTCTTTCCCTTCCTGTTTGACTCAGTGACTTTTCACATTCAAATGGGCCTGTGACATCTGCAGTTTCACTTGCTCAGGTTAGTTTTGACTCTTAGGCCACTCAGCAATGAGTGATACTATAAATTTTTTTACTTACTTAGCAGTTTCTATAAGCAAAATAATTATGAGGTACAAAAAAGATATGGATTTTGACTGAACTCATTGTCAGGTCCGTCTGCAAATTCCCTAACTTATTTGCACTGAGAAAGCTGAAAAGGCAAGTTTAAATTTTGTGTTTCTTTAAAAATCATGTAATATACAAGTATGCATTTGGCAGTTCTCATTAAAACATTTTCTGAAGATGCACTAAAAAATAATGGCTAGTTTTGGCATGATCAAATTGTTTTCTTGAATAATGAGCTGAAGGGTCAAAGTGGTGTGAAAGCAGCTACAAAAATGAGAGAATGACAACTTCAGCAAATGCTGTCTCTTACTTCCTGTTAAGATGTACATTACCTGATGTCAGCACTGATTGGTGTAATAGCTGAAGCTTAGTCAGCAGGGATCTTTTGGGTTATCAGAGAGGGAAGGAATACAGGAGGAATTTACTCTTTTTCAATATCTGGATCATTCCCTTTCAGCTTTTCACACAAAATCAGGCCATAGTTATAGTAGTGAGTGGCAGAATAATTCTAGGGACCAAGTCTCAATGAAGGAGGGCAGCAAGTGGGATACAAGTTGTTCAGAGGTTTATGAATAGATGGGAATGTCATGCTGGCTTATTTTGTAGATCTATGGAGATCATGGGCTTCTCCTTATTAAGGAGATACTGAGTCATGCAAAAGGTGTTTTTAAAAGCACTGATAAGTACCAAGAAGTTTCAAAGTTAGGTGTCTAATTTTGTATTTGACCACCAAAGTGAGTGAAATTATTTATCCTAATGACAAATAGAAACTTTGAGCAGAATTGGGCTTCAACTACACTTCTTAAACCAGGTAATTTTATTTCATCTTAGTGTACTAGGCACTAAATGATTATACATTATTGATCTGTGTAGCCAGCCTTCAAGGTTGCTATTAATAAAGCAAAGTCTTCACATCGAACCATTTTTTTGATGAGAGCATAGTTTTGGTCTTTTTAGTGAACTAGAAGCAAATTCTGAATTTGCTTTCTTATCATGTCCATACTCAGGCTCTGTAATAGGTTATTATATGTTTCAAGTTCTTGAGGTTTTGGATATGGTAAGAAAAAATGTAATTGTCACTTCTGGGGTATACAGTCGGTAGTTTACTTTGTAAAAAGCCAATAACAGTTTTTTTTCCTTCTCCCTCCAAAAATATAGGTGACAGGTTATTTATAAAAGCACATCTTAAGCTAGTAATTCAAACCTCAAACTTTTATATTCTTTAAATCATTTTTTCCTAAAGGCTGTTATCAAAATAATCTAAATCACTTTCTTTATATTAATCAAAGAATTACAGCACTTAAATTTGTAGTTGCCAGTCACGTAGTTTGTGCCCAAAGCATTTTGAAATTGTTTTGTGTGGTCTTTTCAATCACTGTGTTTTTTTTCTTAAGACATTGTCAACATGCACAAAGAATGGGATCACAACTGTAATGAATTTCATTCCTTTGGGACTTTGAAGGTGAGGTGTAATCTGATTTCCAAGGGGTTTAACAAAATAGTCATTGTTTCATGAACTTGAACATTAAGCACAGTCAACAACTAGTCAGTCATGGAACATCTTTTGCAGCAAATTAAAAAATAATAAAACCAAGAGTTTCTTATTCAGTTCAACAAAACCTAATGAAATCTGTGAATGAGCACTTTCAAGAAGTAGTTTCTAGTTTTCATATTGAAAGTTCAAAAAACAGTTAATACCTCATCATTAATTTGGCATTTTATATTATGGCAAAATTCTTAAAACACCACCTGCACTGCGACTTTAGATTAGATTTTTCATGTTATTATTATTACTAGGAATTTTTTTTTTTGCACTGTAGAAACTTGGAAAAGCAGAATACTGCTATAATAAAGAAGACATAAGCTTCTTGAAATAGGTATTTTTGCCTATAAATAAAAGGGATTGAGAGAAAAAATGAATGGCTCAATGACTGATTGAATTGATGCATTTGATTATTGGACAGTCATGCATAAAATAAACATGGAAATAATATCTCCAATACAGGCTAATGTAAGCAGTATAATAATTTTAAGTAGACTCATCAATTAACTGGATATTGTTGAGGTCTACCATATTTATCTTTGACTATGTATCTTCTTAATCAGCTCAAATTCAACAAACAGGATTAATCTAAAGACTTATGGCATAAATAAATACAAAATTTAGCACAGCATCTTGGGTGTATTTCTGGGTTGATATAGACTTTTCTTATTTACTCTGAGTTTGTGAATTAAACTGTAAAGGACAAAAGAGGAATATTAATTATTACGTATCTATAGGATATTATTTCAGGTCCTGTATAAAAAGTCTGTTATACATTTTCACACTTTGCTTAGCTCAATAGAGTTATTACATTTAACAGAGACATAATTCCCAATAGAAATAGTAATTACTAGTATTTAGCACTTAGTGTGGTATGTTTTTGTAGAGCACAATAAATATAAGTAAATTGAAGTTGGTCACCATTTGTGTAGTCACTCACATCCAGGGTATTTATCTGTGACAAGTAATCTCCTTAAATTGCACTGAATTAATTTAAAAATCAAGCAATAATATCAACAGTGGTAGAAAAAGCCCAAGAAGGAGTTATGTTTGGATTTGGACAAGTACATAGAAAGAAATAAAAATATAAGTGAAGGAAATAAATGTGTTCTTTTTTTCTTCATTTCATTCAAAAACCAGCCAGAACTCTTGGGTAATTTTCTCCACCTTTTTGACAGCCCTGACAAAACTGAATGTTGCGGTTTGATGCCTTTTTTTTAAATCAGTAGGACAGCAACTAAGAATTTTACCCATGACAGCCACAGTCAAAACCAGACAAGAAAGATAAATTTACTCTGGTTACTTTTATAAACTTAGAGACAACTCTGCAAGTGTTTCTTTGAAAACTTTATTTATTTCCATTTGTTGATAATGAAATAAAATTGTAGATTAGAATAATTAAAAATAAAATTCTTAATAATTCACACATCTGTTTTAATTCTGAGAATACTGAATATACTGAAGCTAATAAATTACCTTGTTTAAATGGCTAAGTTTGGAAACCCTTTTGCGTATTATTGGAGAGGTGGGGCAGTTCCATTTCTCAACTCTGACTCACATCACAATCAAGATATTAATAACAGCATCTTTTTAAATAAATTATATTATTTGATATTTCTTTTTGGTTTGGTAGCTCATTTGAATTTCTTTAACAAGCTGATATTGCTTTTTTTCTTGATTTCTCCTTTTTGTTTCTTTAATGATGTCTTTGATATGTCTGGATGCTGTTGCAGGAAGAAGGAAAGTAAGAGAGAAAATATGGAAGTGAATACATTCACTAACTAAGAAAACAGAATTTGGCAAACAGTTGAATTAATTGTGTTTAGTAGGTGGCTTGCATCATGTTATCCTCTTCCCAGACATAACCCTGGACCGTTCTAGTGTATTTTAAGGGGAATATCTGAAATCACACAAAGAATTGAAAGATCAATAAGTGAGCTTAGTTGCTCAAGCAGTAAAAATCAATTCTGTGGTGTCTTCTTTTCTAAGTAAGGTTTGTGGAATTACACTGTAATCGTGGACAAAGTATGCAAAAAATTGACCTCCATGCAGGACAACAAATAGGCAGTTGTATATCTTTCCTTTAACAATCAGTACTAAATTCCATTCTTTAATGAAATTTTCAATCAAAGGTTATCACTTAGGACAGTTATCTTCCCAGTAAACAGTTATTTTTCTTCCTATATATATTTTATTTCTATTATTATATTATGTACATGTAATCATATGTATTCATCTTCATCCTTTGTGTCTTTGATTACAGTATTTACTCTGATTTGAAGCACAGACTTTTACTGTCATGAGTGGAGCAGATATGCTAAGGAAGGCAGCGGCCAGTTTGTTCTGAATTTTTTTCCAGTAAATTGAGAATGCATCTATACCACCAGTGACAAAAGAGAATGCATGGTCCCAAAAAAGGTCCGGATCTCAGACATGTTGTGTTCAGTAAGAGACTATCCAGTGGCCAGGATTCAGTGAACTACAGTGAGATTTGCATCATGCTATGTTTTTATCTTTCAAATTATACACCCTCTAGAAGCAGCATACAGGAAGGTTAAAGATGCCTCAGTTTAGGTATGTGTCACACCTATTTGTGAATGTGAGGTAACAGCTACTAAGTGACTGGTGTGGGCTTGATGGATTCTGGATATTTTCATGGAAGACACATATCAAAACTCGCATCACTTGCTGGATCACCTTACAGTAGACTACGTAGGATATGATACAGGTTCTAGCTGTTAGGCTGCATATAAAAGGCTTGCTCAGCATTTTTAATAAACCTGTTTCTAGGTTTATTTAACAGAATTGTCCTGTGACCAGGCATGCCCAGGAAAAGGAAACTGCCTATTCTTACCTCTATGCCAGGCAAATATCTGTATCTGCTAGGTAAAATTTAAATACTGTATACACAACACTATCTCTCTTGAACCTTTATAGTTCCTATGGAGTGTGAGAATATGAAAATAATAAAAGTGAACCCTAGGGGTGAGATACACAGAGATTCACCTAGTTTGAAGTTCTGGGCGATGTGTGAAGAACAGCTGCAAGACTGCAGTGTGCCACCAGGAGGTGGGTAGTTATGTTCATGGCTGGTAGCAAAGAAATTAGAGAATGGTATTAGCATCACTGAAACCCTGCTGGACTTCTGTGTCTTTGAATGCAGCACCAAGAAGAGAAGGGGAAAGGTAAATTTAATGTTTAAATTTTAGCGTGGTCCATAGCTCTGAGAGTATTGAAAGCTAACACAAGGCTCATGTGGATGAGGAATTTCCCTACTCCCATACAGATACTACTGTATGCACTGTGTACAGTATCCTACAGCCACAGGGTCAGAGGCTTTAATCTCCTCATTAGGCTCAATCTTACTCCCTGTCACAGTTGCACCGCTGCTCCAAACACGAGGAAAAAGCTGTGGCCCTGTGTGAGAGATGCAACTAGGAATTGGGGGGGGGAGGTTATGGGGGTGTGTGTGTGTGTGATGTCTAAGCCCTCAGTTCCTCACATCTAGTGCTGTTTTTATTTCTGAGAAACTCTATCTGTATAACCTGATGGAAGTAAAAGTGTGACAGTGGATAAGGTTCATAGTTATAAGCAAACATTTCACATACTTGAAGTGGACAAACTGTAGTTATCATAATGTTTTAAAATTCTTAGTAGGCTTGTTGCTTGTGATTTTAGAAAACTTACTCAAATTAAACTCCAAAAGGATTTTAACAGAATAAAAGGTTCACAAGTAGCAATTCTTAATATTTAGAATATAAGTGGCCTGCTCAAGCCAATACATCAATGAAAAAGAAAAGCCAGGCTTGCCTTTTAGAGTTCTTTAAACAGAAAGACTTATTTTGATTGTAACAAAAGCACCCATAAATCTATGCACATATCTATTGATCTTTCCTTCCTCTTAAAAATGACTCTGTCCCAGTAAGTTGGCATATTTCATAAACAAACCAACAAATTATTGATCCATCATATGTTCTAAAAATCCTGTGAAGAATCTAGGTTGCTTTTAAGTTCATGCTGTACCTAAGGGAATGAGAAACTCCAAATGAAAAATAGATATTTAAAAAAGAGCACAAATAATAGAAGATGTATTGCTATTTTTACTTCTGCTCAATCTTTCATTGTAATTCATTCTCTGTTCATCAAAATTATTCTTTACAAGATAATATATAATGTAATTTGGCAAGATGATTCTTTGTGACGGCTATTAGTTATTAACTAATTATATAGCCCTGTAAATATCTCTTTCCTTTTTGTCAAATGCCATGATAGTGCATATTTTCTTAAGTAGGAATCATACAAAACTAAGACAGCCTAGCATCTTGTTGCTGAAAGCAACGTTATATTCAGTTTGGATTAGAGATGGATTCTAGTCACATGTCCGTTTAAAAAGGAAATGATGAAATAGATTGCAGATGTTTATTAGTACTAAGTTAGTAAACAATGCAATGAAATGTGAGAGCCAGGTAGCTTTTCAGTTAGCTATTCAACCAATCTTCCTTAGACTGTTTTGAAGAGCTCACATAATGCACAGAATCACCAGGAGCTTAACTGTGAATGACTTCCCAGTGAGGAATGGCAGTAGGCTAACATTGCCTTTTGGAAAGGACAGAGAATAAATGATGTTAGTTAGTGATAAAAATAAGCCATTGTTAGTGGCTATTTATTCAGACACCAATCCATTATCCACAAAGATGCAACTCTTCTCCATTAAAGTGTAGTAGCAGGGCTGCAGAAGCTAGGTCTATTTTTGCAAAGCGCCTCCTTGAAGTAGCTGAAACTCCTGTACTGAGGCAAATATCAGAAAAAAAAAAAATAAAAATCTTGGGCATCTTGATGCAAAACTGTCTGAAAAAGACTTCCCTCTTGGCAGCTGTCCAATACTGGAGATTCTTTCCAATTTGACCTGAAAGTTCCTCATATTCCTGCTTCTCTCCTGTTGCCCTTTCCCCTTTTTACTTGCTCCCACCTGCAGAGGTAAATATAATTCTCTGATAGGGCAGGAAACAGTAACTCCATAAACAGCGCTTAAGTCCTCTGTTTGATCTTTAATAGCAGGCATGTTATAAAGTCACCTATACACACTCACAGGGTTTGGCATGAACTAGAGGCATGAATCACCTGGTCCTACCTGCACAGTGGCACAGCTTCAATGAGAAGAGTAGAAAGTGCGCAGTTACTTTCTGCCCCCTATTTCTTTAATTTCTTGCTTTGTAATTTCAAGCAAGCAGTGCCTTACTTTTAAGGCTTTTCTGTCAATTATGTGAATAAGAGGAAGGTTGAAAAGATCAATCAAACTTTTGCAGAACAATGTAGGATTTTATTAAAGGTGTTTTCAACTGTAAGTGTAAAGAAACCTTAAGCAGAGCACAGGATCCCTATGCTAACCAAAAAAGAAACAAAAAAAAAAAAAAAGAAAGAAATATGAAAGCTTCTTTGTACTGATCTAACAGCACACTGAACTACCTGAAATACAGATCATGGAGCTGATCCATGAGATAGTAATTCATAGATCTTTTTCCCTCTCTCACACACCGCAGTAGAGTAGAGCTGTGCAAAGGAAGAAGCCTTTGTGACTAACTGCCGTGTGAAATGTGAATGTTTGCTCTTTGAGTGCCCTCTGTATTTTACTGCAAAGATCGAGTGAATACTATGATTAGGGGAAAAGCCAGCTCCTCTGACTGCAACTTTAAAGGTCAAGGGTCTTAAGTTTTCTGAATTATCATTTGAGTTTGCCAGCCTGTGTATTGAAAGGAATCTGCAGCCTTTGTGGAGCTTCACTTTACTATACTGCTACTGAGGGGGCTTTAGAGAGGAGTTTCTGAGCTGTAATGTGGAACTGGGAAAAAAAAAATTGTCTTTTTCTGAGCTTACAGTGAGGCCCAGCTGAACTTTTCAGAGAACTCTGGTGGAAAACTTCCTTCAAGCTGGATACAGATTCATTTATTGAGGCAATATGAGGAGAGAAGAATAAGGCTTTTTCTCACTTGTTCGAGTGAGGGAAAAAAGTCTCAGCACAACAAACAGGGAGAAGTAATATTCGTATTCACTGCATCAGAGGGATATCAAAATGACTCAAACTGAGCTGCTGCTCTGAAGCCTGCTTTATATTCCCAGCCCACCTGGTCTAAGATTAAGGCTTCCCAAATAGGAATGTTTTATACTTATAGGCTTAACATACTTTATTCTTGCACTGACTTCTTTAAAAAAAGGATCTTAAGTTGAAATAACCTGTGAAGCTATGATTACTACTACCACTGAAATTCAGAAAGATACATTTGAAATGTATTTGTTGAGCAATTGTTGCATACTCAACGTGCTGACTATATAAAGATGATTGTGCTATATTTATTTAACATGGGTATTTTGTTTGCTATTGTCATATTGGCCTTATGGGACACAATACTTTGAATGGTTAGTTCAGTGCTCCACACACTGTGTGATAATGATATGAAGCTAAGCCTAATTATTGTTTAGATGTTTTGATTGGTAAATATGATGTAAATATATCATAACTTTTATGGTAAATATAAAAGTAATGCATCAGACTTCAAAAGTGAAAGAAGACTTATTTGAACACAGAAAATTTGAGGGTAACAGATACTTCAAAATACAGAAGCATCAAATGTTCCTGATATTTTTTCTGTATGAGATAGTCAAAAAGTGTAAACTACTTTTTGCTTAGTTATTTTTGAGGAGAAATGTTGGGTTTTCCAGAAAGACGAACAAGGTATATTTCATGACCAAGTTTGCAATGACTGAGAAATAGTTGTGCAATTTCTCACAAAAGACTTTCAGATGCAAAAATACACAAACATAAGTCATAAAAGTAATTCTTACACAGTTAAGAACACAATTATTAAAACAGTGTTGCTACCAAAAAAATCCTAAGATGTATGCTACCAGTCACTCTCACAGAGGATCTCTGTGTAAGTGCAGTTTAGTGTGTGCAATAAAGCAATGCTTAAGAAAGAGAAAAATCTGTGTATTGTTAACAAAATGCAGTTCCTTGTTTAGCTGAGGAAATAAGAATTATCTTGGTTGGAATGTAAGTGTTTCTGTATTGCTGCTAATACTTCAGAACAACTGCAATATGTAATGTTTCCAAATATACATAAGGATAATCCACCCTTTTTTTAGACAGCAATCAAATTGAATTGAAAGTATTTGATAAAGTAATAAGTTTAAGTGAATTTAGACAGTTTTTGGCAGTTTTTCATTATTTAGTGCCTACCATACTACTGTTAATTTGGGAGGAAATCAGTTTGTGGTAAATAATGAAAAAAATTTGCTTATAGCTAATTTCTTAGCTCACATGCTGTGTAATGCAACAATATATATGATTAAATTAGTCATTGTTTGATCATGTAGAAAACAGTAGAAATTTTCAGTGACATTGTATTGCAATGTGTTTTATAATTGCAAACAAACTTAGATTTCCTAACCTTAAGTATATGGAAGTGTTATCTTTATGATCTTGACAGATTTTTGATTATTTTTTAGCTGTTTAAAGTTCAATATCAAACGTTAGATGAGTCTGAGATTTTTCAGTTCTCTGACACAAAGAAATGTGAATGATGGATTCACATCTTGTGCCTGAATACTGATTATTTATTTTTCAAGCATATGTTAAAACATAAGCCAGGAAAAATGCAAGGTCTCTCCATTTAATTATATACAATTGCTCTCAAATACGTGACTTCACTTTTTGATTTGTCAAACAAAACTAGCCTTACCTGATCCAGTCAGCTTTTGAAAAACACCAAACCCAATCCATCAAGCATTCTTGAAGGCTTGGTAATGAAAAAGACAGGTTATAGAGTGTTTGTCAAGAATACTGTAGTGAGATGCTTAGTAGAGCATGCATACAGCTTCAGAAGTGTTATGTTAGGAAACAGCATTTCAGTCTTCAAATCTTCAGTATCTTAATCACTTAAAACCTGTGGAATTTATGTTCACTCTAATACAACAGTAAGAATAATATTTCCTTGAGTAAACAGGTTTGCAGAAATCTGATAAACATGGATTCTGTAGAGGTTGTTTAAATTTAAATTTTGTTTGACTTATACATGACTAAAGTTTTACGAATTGATTTACAGCACTTGTTTGCATGGAACTGTATTAAGCAGGTATTTAAACTTTAAACTTATAATACTTACTTGTATGTCTGAACTAAAAGACAATAAATATGTGCTTGTGCATACACACACACATCTACTTGAAAAACATGATAAACTAAATGGTATTCCCAAAAATATTCCTTGAAAGAAACTTTTCAAGAAAAGTAGTTTTCTTCTTTGGATTCTCTTGATCAGAAACCTTTTGGGGGGCATGGGAAGCAGGTGTTTTAACCTGTTTTAAACTGTTGTAAGTGTCATACCTGCAGGTCTGGGGCTTCCTCAGGTAGCCAGCGTTGTCCTGTGTGGTTTATTGACCCTGGCTGGGTACAGATTGCCCACCTTTCATGCACTCTCACTCCTCTCCAGCTGCTGTTTGTTGTGCAGTGTTGACTAGTCATCCCTTCCTTCTTAAATACAGTTTCCCAGAGACGCTACCATCATTGTGATGGGCTCAGCCTTTGCCAGCTGCAGGCCCATCTTGGAACCAGCTGGCATTGGCTCGATTGTACACAGGGGAATCTTCTGGCAGCTTCTCTCAGAAGTCACTCCTGTAGCCCGTCTGCTACCAAAAACTTGCCACAGGAACCCAATACACTATGGAAAGCATTTTAACATTGTAGCAGATGTTATGATCTGTGCAGCATGTACATATACAGATGCAAGTATAAATCCATACCCTTGTACCCACTTACCAAAAGATGACATTTAGATTTCCATGTAGTTAATTTCCAGTGAAATTATTGTGGTAATTGTTGTCTCCATATTTCACAACTAATAGATAGGTATTAATAAACTGAGTAATAATATTGTTCCGAAGGCTGTGCCTCCTTCTGTTGCCAGTCTTTGAGTATGAATCTAGTTTTCCATGTTGCAGTTCTTTTGTATATGTCAGTGGTGACCAAAACTTCAGCCTGGTTTTCTGTTGCATAGTAAAGAAATTAGACTAAGCATGAGTTTAGTAGTTCAGTACCAAGTGATTAGTCTTAGAGGAAAACTACATATATACAGATGAGATCCATTTATTTAATAGATCAGAATGATTCACCCTTGGAAGAATAGTGAAAAGGCTGCAGGAGGAAGCTCCTCACAAGATAATCCTGTTGGAAAAATTTTCAGTGCATGGGATTATCTGTAATGAGATTAACCACTGGGAGATTAAATTCTGAATGAATGCTTCAGGGAGACAAAATGCCCACTAAAACAAAAGAGAAGTGGGAGGTAAAAACTACAGAATTTAAGATAAAACCTGGTCCTGAAAGTCCTGTTCTTCAGGCAAGCAATAATAGGAAGACGACTGGTTGGCAAGCATTCAAGAGAACAGTGTTAGGAAAAATGTTTCTAATGAATGGAGCAATGTGGAAATGTGATAAAAGCTGGCCACTGGTTCTTCTGCATCAATAGGTGGCTGAGAATTTTCATGTGAGCAGCAAATGATGCTGCAAACAATCACAATGTATTTTACATTTTGTCTATGATTACAGAGATCAGCTTAGACAGAAGCCCAGAATGGAGGACAAAGCTGCAAGACCTTCTACAAAGAATGGGCAATACTTATTCTTAAAATCACCCAGAAGGTTTCAGAGAGAGATATTTGGCAGACTATTAGTGTTTCTAGTAATTAGTCAGTAAACAAATATCTGAACATCTTTTCACTGGTGCAACATTTAAACAGAACTGAAAGTGGTTTGGGGGGATGGAGGTTTTGGTATATTGTAAAAACATATGGCAAGGAATTGTTATTACATCCAAACTCAGGTAAAAATCAGTATCTAAATTTTCCAAAATTTTCACTCCACCCCAGTATTTTGGCACTTCTAATTATCATCAGATGCTTCCAGTGGGTAAGTTTATCTTTTTGAGGCATAACCCAAATCAGAGGTAGAGATTGTACATTTCCAGATTCCAGAGATTGTACGTGTACAGATTCCAGAGACTGTACATGTACAGATTCCAGAAGTGCAACTATAGCTTTGCCACTCAGACCTTGGCCATTCTGCATACCTTTTCCTGCTTTTGAGGCAGTAACTCCTGTGTGGCATACTTGCTCTGCAGTGACTTTGGCATATCTAGTAGAGAGCGCTCAAGGCTAGTTTTAAAAAAGCCATGGAGGACTACTGTGTCTCTACAGAACAATATTGTGTTCACAGACGTATTTACAGTTCCACAAGTTGCAAGATATGGGACTCCTGTTTAAGGGAGAAATTGAGAAAAACTGGATTGGATTCCAGGTCTGGCCTGAAGTCCTTACCCTGCCCTGTCTCCATTATCCATTATTCACTCTAGTAAAATGTGTCGACACACAGCTGCAGTTTGTGGTGTGCTCCTCTGCTGAAATGTCCTTAGCTATTCTGTATGCCACATATAGGAAGGGATAGGATGTGTTTGATTTGTGTGGCAAGATTTTGACAGTGGATAGGCTACCAGGGTGGCTTCTGAGAGAAGCTGTTAGAAGATTCCCCCATGTCAGATAGAGTCAATGACAGCCAGTTCCAATATGGACCCACCACTGGCCAAGGCCAAGCACATCAGATGATGGTAGTGCCTCTGGGATAACATAGGAAAGGGAAAAAAAACCTGTGGAAAGCACAGAATAATGGCCTGAAATGTAAACCACACAGCTGGATATAAATCTTAACCGTGGTTTGCAAGATACAAAGGTATAGCTATGTACAGAGCATTCTTTCAGCATATATTTTATGTGTCTTGGTGTGTGAAAATATGAGTTTAAAGCTCTGAGCAGTCTGAATCTGCTTTCTTGTCTGGGTTATCCAATGTATCTGGGAAAAGGAGAGTTAGTCAAATGCCATAAAGCATGTACAACTTGCCAAAGAATAAGGCCAATTTTTGTAAACAGAGTTTTAATTATTTTTAATTACGAGACGTCTTAGATTTTATTGAAACTTAATGGAGCTTGTCAAATACTTGAAAAGATATTCTTCAAATAAATTATTCAAAGTATATTGCCATTATACGTGAATTAATTTATTCAGTGAATAATATTCAGCCAGCTACAGAATTGGTCAAATGCTGCTAAAAGCCATTTGCTGAAGAATGGTTTTGATGAATAACAGCACTACTCTTTGAGAAACACATTTGACAAAAACTACCTGACCAGTTTTATTTTTATCAGGCTAGGGATTTTGAAGTCTTACAATTGAGCAGCCACAGAAACTCCAGGTACAAAAGACCCATGGGAAACTCACTTATTTGAGTAGTTCTTGCTACTACAGTGAAGTAGGGAATGGTGAATGCTTTGCAGTAGTTAACATTCTATTAGTAGCTTCTGAAAATTAAGCTTGCAGGCCTGCTGACTCCAGGGATAAATCATCTGATTGTTTTGCCTATTTAGTGTAATACTTAGTAGACAATTTGTTCTCTGGTCTTTCTTTTTCTTTGTAACCTGACTACACCAGCCAAGAGATTCAGGACTTCTGCCATCCATCCAGCAGCTCCAAGAAGGCAGTGGAAGCTACTGAATTCTTCATGACTGTTAAAAAGCAAGGGCATCTCTAGTTGTTTTGGTTCAGACTCATCATGGGACTGACTTCGGGGTCTCAAAAAGAAGTGTTACAGATGTGGAAGAGTTGAGACATGCTGCACTGACCTGCTAAATTCAGAGACAGTGAGGAGCAGGCATCAAAGAGAGATACAGTTTCTTCAAAATAGGATTTACATGGTTTAGCCCCAGAGTGCAAAACTTTGTCATTCACTACACTATTTTTGGACATCAGGTAAACTGCTGTGTTCACAGCAGCAGCAAGGTTAGTTAATCCAAGCCAGTTCAGATTGTGATTGTCTGGCTATTCAGCCCTGTGCTTTTGTTTAATTTAGAAGACCAGAACTTCTCATGTTGCACTTCCTACTCTGCACAGAACATTTGTCCTTGTCCAGCCTTTAGAGAGGGACTGATTGCACTCAGCGTGTTTGAGTGATACTGCACAGTTCATTTGAACTGTGGTCAGAGCTTGTGGACATAACTGAGGAAATTTGATTTAAAACACAATATAAAATAGATATCATAAAACCCAGCTGGGAAGTATGGTACTTGAACATGGATCTATGCCTTGCTGGACTCCAGCTGCCCAGGCTGTCCTGTTGTTACATGCAGTGTTTTATAGCTGTAGCCTTATGGATCTATGTCACTAAACCTTAAGCATGCCAAGAGGAAGTGTCCTCAGAAGTTAGGCCTTTAGACAAACCTTCACAGGCTATGTCAATCTTAACCATTAAATTAGTCCAGCATAATAGGAGCAGCCTGCCAGGGCTAAAAGATCCACCATCCCTTCTATACATATTTCAGTGGAATTTACTTTTGGCTAGTTCTAGTTTGCTCCCATGGCCTGAATGCCTGATTTCATCTGATGTGCATTAGGTAGTTGCAGAGGAGCATCTTGCAGTTTAATTTCATCCAGACAGACTCTCTGAATGCAAATGAAAACACTGTTACTTGGATGGATTGAGAGATTTTGCTTCAGTTGAATAAAATGCTAAGATAGACACACTCCTTATTGCTTAAGGAAGTAGGCTTGCTGGATGCTGGATTTTAGATAATCATGGAACCAAACTAGATCTTTATTATACTTTCTTGTTTAAAAAGCAGGGAGAAAAGCAGCAACAGTTCACTGAATTCTACCCTTCAGATTTCTTTGAATGAGCTTTCGCTGGTGAGTTGAACAGAGTGAAGTGAGGTGTTTAGGATTTGAGAAATATATTTATTCCACAAATTAATTAAATCTAGAATTATAGATATTTGTTAGTGTTTGTCAGAGTCTCACAGCATTGCGTAGACTGTTAACCACTAAAATGTGTTAAAATTAGCATCTTTTCTGAGCTGCAAAATAGTGTGATTAGGCTCAGTTACAATACCAAAATAAATATATAATTTAAATCCTCATTCCTACAAGTATATATATATATATTTTTTACTATCTATGAGAAAATCCCAAATGGTATGATGAGCAAAGACCTTTAAATCTGCACTCCCTCTGGAGTATAACAGTTTTACTGTAATTGCATCCATGAGTAAGAAATATTATGGGTCAAAAGCAGGCTTAGGAGGCCCTCAAGTCTGACCTAATTATCTACAGTACATTTCCACTCTTCTCCAGATGCAGTTCTATATCTGGAAGCCAATTAATTTTCATGCTATGTACAGTGAAGCATATTTTTGTGTCTATTGTAGTCACTTGGGACTTAATATACTATTTCAGTATAATAACAGAACGCAATTGAGATATTGCGATTTAGTAATATAATAGAGCTCAACATCACAGCTAACTACTATATGAACTACACCAGAAACATACAGCTGTGTGCCTGACATTTTAGACAGAATCTGAGGCAAAGAACACTGAAAGCCAATCTTCTTCATCTCCAGTCTACTTGTCTCCATTTTGTCTGTGTTCTGTGTAGCACAATAGCTATCCTGCAAGGTGTAAACACGCGCGTCAGGACTCAATCTGATCTAAATGTCCTAGAAAACCATTTTTTAACTGTTTTTGTGATTATTCTGCTGTGTAACTTTGAGGCATTTAAAACTTTTGTGCCTCTGTTTCCTGTTGTTAACATTCAATTCTGATCTTACAATGCTTTGACATACCACTGTGGACTAACAATGTAGAGGAAATAAAACTTACCAGTAAATCATCCTTGTTATTCCCCTCTGTATTATAAAATAGGGATCCTTCTTAGTGCATCGTCTTCTAACATGAAGCTGTTTCCTTTCGTCTGCCAGTGGAATAGGTTCAAGAGGGCATACACAATGCTGCTCACCAGGAGTGGGACATACCACTTCTGTGCTGGAGCATGTAAGACCTCAGAACCAGAAAAATAATACTTTAGCAACAGTTCTAAAAAAAAAAAAAAGAAAACAACAGCAACCATAAATTAAGGAGTGAACAGGGGCAATCACCTTTAAAAGAGACAGAAAAACAGATGTGATGACACAGAAGTTAAACCCACGAGGTGGAATTTCTGAAGCACTGAACATTGGACTGGTGCTATTACATCAGCAGATAGTTCCAAAAAACCCATGTAAAGCTTATTCAAATGCACTTTATATTCGGTATTTTCTGCCTTGCCCACTGTGATGACCTCATGCTGTCTAAAGTAAAACTTACAGTTTCTTAATGTTCAGCTCATACAGCTTGTCCACTTTTTCATGCATCGTAGACTGGTATCACACTTAGAATCATAGAATAGTTAGGGTTGGAAAGCACCTTAAGATCATCAAGTTCCAACCCCCCTGCCATGGGCAGGGACACCTCCCACTAAACCATGTCACCTAAGGCTCTGTCTAACCTGGCCTTGAACACCACCAGGGATGGAGCATTCACAGCTTCCTTGGGTAACCCATTCCAGTGCCTCACCATCCTCACAGTAAAGAACTTCTTCCTTATATCTAACCTGAACTTCCCCTGTTTAAGTTTGAACCCATTACCCCTTGTCCTGTCACTACAGTCCCTAATGAAGAGTCCATCCCCAGCACCCTTATAGGCCCCCTACAGGGGCTTGCTCACTATTATTTCAAAATTCTGTGAAGAACAGTGTGATGAATGTTGAACTCTTCATTTTGCTTGCTGGATACACACTGTGTTCTCTGCTTTGTTAACAATCCTGTAGCTGGGCAGAGCACTTTGTGTTCAGGATCATGAAAGCTCTATAGATGGAGGCAAGATTGTGCCTTTCCTTGAGAATAATCTTGTGCAGCTGGGAGAGGTATCTGGGCTGTGGGGTGGTGCAGGTCAGGATGGCTGGAGGTGAGGTGGGTTTTTGTAATGTGGGCTTTGGATAAAAGGTGGGTAGACATGCATCCAAACCTCGAGGTGATGGAGATGGTAAAAGGCTGCTGTAGAGCACCAGAGGTTCCATAAGATTCGTGCATGTTAGGAGTTTGTTATTAGCTTGAACATCAGGACAAAAGGGAAGGGCATCCCTGCAAGGAACAGTAGGTGAATGTTTCCAAACCTCTAGTTTCAATCTGCTTTATTCAGCAGTCCTGAGTTTTACCTTAGAGCTCATGCTGTATTTAGCCTATCTTTACTATATGGGAGCTTCCCGGCATCTTTGCTGCGGAAAGGAGGTTTCTTTTCTGAGCGCTGTATTGGATGCTGTTGCAGGTCAGTCTAATTCTGCGTGCAGTCTTTGGGGTGCTTTGGGGCCAGATTATGTGACGTTGTGGGACTTTGTTTAATAGGGGACAACTTGCTTGTTTTAATACTGGCTAAACTTTTAGGTGTTCTATTTGTTTCTCTTGAATAAAGCTCTTATCAATTCTTTTACCATATCTATTTCTGTTTATTTTACATTTGCTGTAAGACACAAAATAGCGCGTGGATGTTATTGTGTAAACGCTCTGATGGGTTACTTCTCCCCAGCCCTGTAGGTGGCAATATTATAGAGAGATTTTGATGTTTCTTTTGATTTTCTACTTCTCAGTGCCCATAGAGAAGTCATTGGTAAAGAATTAAAAACTGAACAAATGATTATACAGAAAATGATTCTTTCTATAGTGCATGGGCCTGTAATCTCTGTGGGAGAAAAGAAGAACAGGCTTTTACAGCCAAAAACTCAAGAGGAGGTGGCTGCTGAACTGAGTCAAACACTGCCTGGAGAGTGAGAGATTGGAAACACGAAGATGACAGCCCTTCACCTAGAAGTCTTTATTTCAGTTATTTCTAGCCTAGTGAAAAAACAATAAAATTGGTGACAGCTGAGAAAATAGTGACCAATGTTATGCTGTCAGAGATTTGCTGAAGTATAAGTAATACTGAGAAATTTGGGAGTGAATGTTGTAAGAACTTCAGGATGCCCAAAGCAGTGTATATGTAGTGCTGGCGAGACTGGAGCACCAGGATTGCTGACATACTGTTTTCTTATTAATCAGAATGAGTAACTCAACTGAAACCATTCAAGTTCAGATGAAAAATAAGGCACACATCATAAATGGTGAAATGAAGTAAGCTGATGAGTGATGCAGTCTCAGTCTTCAAGTCTGACCACCTTCTGGAGGAAGACATCCTGTAAATGAATGTAAGCTTCTAGCCAGAGTGGGACATATCTGAGTAAAATGTAATACTTCTTGTTAGACTGAGCTTTCTGCTGGTTTCTTCTGACCTTAATATGTGTAAATTCTCACCTTTTTGACTGTATTGATGTGGGTACCCAGGTGCTGGCCCTGCAGTGTTGCAGGGGCCTCTGTGAGGAGAGGCTAGGGCTGTCCCATGCCAGACACAGATGGTTCCAGCTGGGTCCAGCTGCCTCCAATGGATGCACTGCAGGGCACAGCTGAGCCCTGCAGTCAAGGTGGTGGTTGCTCTGAGACCAAACCTCGGTTAAGAAAGGGTGGAAAACACCACACAGACAGGTTCCTGAAGGATTGCAGCCTGTGTGGACGGCCCATGACGGAGCAGTGGGAAAGTGTGAGGGAGAAGAAGTGGTAGAGAGGAACCATTGTGTACTGCCCATTCACACACCCCCCCCCCCCTCCCAGCTCCTGCACTGCTCTGGGGATGGAGGGGTGTAGATGAGTCTGAAGTGAAGGACTTCATGCTACACATGGGAAAGGGAGTGCGAGGAGGTGTTTCTCACTACCTGAATCTGTTAATTCACCATAAAGCAAATGAATTTTCTCCAAGCCGAGTCTGTTTTGCCCACAACAGCAGCTGGTAAGCAATCTCCCTGTTTTTATCCCGACAGGGAGATTTCTCATCCTGTTTTCTCTCCCTGCTCCATTGAGGAGGGGGTGTGAGTGAGCAGCTGGGTGGGTATTTGGCTGTTTCTCACTGCTGACCCAAGCATTGACACATAGCAGTGAAAGTCTGAGTAAGCGACATGAACCTAGGGTATAGTTTTAAGCTGTAATCTTTGCTGCAAAAACAATGTGCTTAGTTTGGTCAGATTTCCTCTAAATTTGAGACATATATATATATATCAATTAAACAGGATAAAAAATTGTATTGAAATTTTAGGTTCAAGGAGAAGTAATTTAGGCAGAGATCCTAATAGAAAACCTGAGTAATTCTGAAACTGGCCCAAAATAGGGAAAGTCTAAAGGTTTCCTGTAAAATAATGCCAGAAAAAACTGCTGTGACTACAGCAAGAGTGGCTGGAGAACATGATATTGCAGGTCAGCATGTGTCTATTTCCATGTAGACAGTATAACTACAGTCTGTAAACAAGATAGATGAATTTAATTGAGAAATTGAAATGACAAATGAGAAATGGTCCTGCCTGTATGATG
Organism: Psittacus erithacus; assembly: GCA_009867235.2. Classification (NCBI taxonomy): domain Eukaryota; kingdom Metazoa; phylum Chordata; class Aves; order Psittaciformes; family Psittacidae; genus Psittacus; species Psittacus erithacus. The sequence goes on from WYDI02003491.1 coordinate 50,016, forward strand.
AGGAGAAAATCACATAAATTTGAACCTATGTACCTGTGTGGCTTTTGTTTTTCCACTATCTCTTTGGAACAGGTATTAATCCACATTTCTGTTGTGTCTTATCCAGGTAGAACCTAAACAGCAATGCAACATAGGGAAATCAGTGAAGAAAGCCTAACCAGAACACAGCTTAATTGGTAGAGTAGTGATCTTGTAAACAGTCAACTACAACAAAAAAATGAAAACTCACAACAAAACAACAAAACACCAAACCTTCAAGAGAAGTTTGAGTGGGATTTGATTGGTTAAAGTTAAGTTTTGTTCATTAAATCTACATGACTTTTCTGATAAGTGGCCACAAAAATGCTTCTGACATGATGTGTTCTGCTCTCTGTCCACCTCCTGGGCATTGCAAGCAGCTGAGGAAAACCTTGCCTGGGTATGCCTGGCAGCATATTAACCATACAAAGCTTTACAGAGTCCTTAGGGAAATAGGTTTCTGTGTGTTTTAGAGGATGACCTTCTGCTTTGCCTAGGGCTTCATGTCTGGGATTGCTACCTAGATAGATGGTGAATCTGGAGCTGAAGGGAGAGCTCCTTTCAAATGACAATCTGGATGTACTTGTGGGCACCAGATTTTCATCTGGCAGGGCTGGACTTGCAAACTCGGCTGTAGCTCTGAACAGTGAGCAGTATTGGGTATGTGATATTAAAGGTTATGGACCTATACAGTGCATTATGTTCTACTCACAGCCATTCAGTTTTGTCAGATTAGGCACTGTAAAACATCTACTGCACTTAGTGGCTGTTCTAAAGTTATTTTGAGGTTTTGGGCCCCTAAAATATGACAGTAATATGCTGGCCACTTGATATACATGCGCTGCTGAAGCTGTAGCAAAAGACATTAATGGATATTGGAAAAAGCAGAGAAAATGGAAGATGGGATTCCAGGTGCTGGAAACAATATTAAATACAAAAAAAATACTGCTGTGGACATATGGCAATTTTGCCTCTGGAGATATGGTGTGTTTCTAAGGCATATGACCAGTTCCCAGTTTTCACGAGGGCTAAAATCCAGCAAATTCTTGGTATTATCCGTGTCAAACCTCAGTGGTGTTTAAGAAAAAGAATTCTTTATAGCACTGTAGCTCTTAGCAAAGGGATAAACCAGAAATGTTCAAACACCTTTACATACCTGTCTCAAGATAATGGAGATTAAATTATCATTTAATCTCTGCTCTGATGAGACTAAATGTCTGAGAAAGAAATTTTGTTTAAAGCAAAATTGGTGAATTTGGACTTTTGTTCCTTTTCTGTGAGGACAAAATGCTTTCAGTGCTGTTGTGAAAAATAACTCACACATTTTGAGACCAAAAAAAATCAAGATAGCTACAGATACAACGTCTAGTTGAAATAAAACTGGTCTAATCTAGTAATGTTAAAAGGAGTAGTTCAAAGGCAGTGTCTCAGGATTCAGGAGCACAAATGTGTCATCATGACCCTCATGTTTGTTAAAAACTCTTTCCTTTTCCCTTCACCTTCATAGAATCACAGAATCACAAATATTATAGCTTTCTGTCTTACCACTTTCTTGTGTCTATGTAGGTGGCTTCCATTGTCAGGTTGTACCCTGCAGTCAGGTGTCATTGAACTAACTTGAAACCCAAGGAACTGGGTTTTTACTGTTACATTAACCAGAACCCAGCTTCCTACAGAGAGCTTCTCAGTTGCAACCTTTTTTAGTTTTGAGTATTTTTCTTCCAGCTCTCATAAAGTAACCAAATACAGCCTTTTTTAAAACTCCTTCATGTGGGCTCTATGACAACATACATGCATCAATATCAATGTGCTGAAACCCTCTGATATAATGGTAATAGGTATGTAGATTTCCTCAGTTGTACGCAAAGATCACAGGCTGTGGAAATCTGTAGTACTTTGTGGCTGATGAGTTACTTGGTTATATTCTTTAATTGCTAACTGTGATAAGCAAGCAATAGCAGATATCGTCATATAACGAAGAAATTGACAATTACTGAACAGCAATAGTTGCCCTGTAGTGGCTGATGCTTGTGAAGCTCTACAGCTCTTGTCTGACTGATGGCTTCCTGCTCACTGTGTACCTGGCTATGAAAAGTTCATGTGGGAAGTCAGCCAGCTCATGGTACGGAGGCAGCATAACTGCTGCTCCATTGCCAAGTGTAGGTAGGGAAAGGATACATGAGAGTGCATGTAATGTGTGATTGTCACCAACAGAATGTGAAAGGGGCTAAAGATTAAGAGATGAAGGGGGCTGAGGGACTGTCAAGTCATGCAGGACATGTACTTGCTGAAGTGCTCTGCATCACAATTTCCCCCCTGACCTTCTGTATGGCCAGGTCAGGTATTTATGGCAGATGATTTGAGGAGATGCATTGTTTGGCTTGTTTCTTTTGCCTGTCGTGCAGGCATCAACTTCTAAAAGCCCTGTTGCAGCTAAACTAATTTTAAATCCATCTCCATGCAATGACAGCCTGCCACAGAGGAGGATTTTTAAAGCTCTGTTAACCCTGTATGCATTACAGGCATGGTAGAATACATAACATAGTGCTTTCTGGCCCCCTTTCTCTCCATGAGGACGTGCATGCATGTGTGGTGCAGAACAGCCACTGAATAGCCAAACCAGCTGGACTGCCCTTGTACTCCTCAGGCTCCTTTCTTCCTAACCTGCTCTTAATTTAAAGCTCTTCATGGCTCAGTCAACCTTTTCTAAGTACGGGAGCTGTCAAAAGAACATATCCTCCTCTGTAGGATTTGAAAAGCTCTGCAGAGACTCTGCGGTGTGTGTATGCTGGTGTGTGGACACATCCTCCCATGCTGGCGTGTTATGTGCTAGTCAATGAAAGTGTATTATAACAAAAAGTGAGCAAATGTATTTTAATGTGGTAATTATAGCAGGTCCTCAGTTGCCAAAGTTATTTCTTCTAAAATCTGTCTCTGCATGCTCTACTTCTGTTTGAAGGAGAGTATGAGTAAGGTGCATCTACAAGATTCTAATTGTAAGAGTTTATTATTTGTAACAGAAATATTGAAAACATTCCTTTGGTGGGCTATTTCAGGGAATTTTACTTAAGTAAAAGTTAATGTTTTGGCTTTTTTTTTTTTTTTTTCCTGAAAGCTTTTCAGGCTTTTCTAGTGTATTCTTTTCCTTGATCTTCTTTTGTAATAACATGATAGTCTCACATTTCAGTAGAGAAACTGGAACTAAAGTATACATGAAAAAGTCCATAACAGCTCTCTTGCTGTTTATTTCAACAATCTTAATTAAAGGAAAACCTAATCCTACAACAGACTTGTGATTTGCCTTTTCTTTGAAACACAATTAGTTTCCATTCATATCCCTTGATGTCAGTGAGGGAGAACTATTGGTGGGCGCATCAGTGCTGAGGGGTTCAATTAATTTTGTTTTTTTCCCTGAAATGTATCTCACAACAAAACCATGCACACAACGCACGTGCACACACACACATATGAAAGTAAGCCCTGTATTCATTCTGCCGGCAAAGCCATGTCTAAGTCTCTCTTGGCTGCTCGCCAAGGTCTCTAAAAACCCATTAAGGCTATTAGAGAAATTATTTCTCTTCCTTTGTGAGGTGGGTAAATTTCACAGTTATCATTGCAGGAGGAAATGAATTGGGAATATATCTGTCTGGGGATGGCTGGCCCTTCGGTGGGAATTGAGCCAGCTCAAAGTAAAATAGCAGCTGTGTGTCAGAGCACGCACTTACAGGAAAGAGTCAGTGGATGGCACTGTAATATTACTATTGTGCCAAAAAATATCTTGCAAAAAATTGTAAGTGCTGTCTGGTATTTGTGAGTAAATTCATATCTTCTTGCAATTATAGGCTTTATTGGAAATCAGCTTTTGCTTTAAAATTATATGTAGACCAGTATTTCCCATGTGGTGTGTTTTGCAGATAAAGGAGAACTAAGCAATTCACTAGCCTGCATCAGAAACAGCATAGCCAGCAGGGCCAGGGCAGTGGTCATCCTCCTGAACTGGGCACTGACGAGGCCGCACCTCTAATACTGTGCTCAGTTCTGGACCGTTCACTAGCTGGGGTTATTTAGTCTGGAGAAGAGAAGGCTCAGGAGGCACCTTATCTGAAAGGAGGTTGGGGTGAGGTGGGGGCGAGTCTCTTCTCCCAAGTAACAAGTGATAGGACAAGAGGTAATGGCCTCAAGCTGTGCCAGGGGAGGTTTAGACAGGATATTAGGAAAAATTTTTTTACAGAGAGGGTGCTCAGGTGTTGGAACAGGCTGCCCAAGGAAGTGGTGGAGTTACCATCCCTGGAAGCATTCAAAAACTGTAGAGATGAGTCTTTTAGTGATATGGTTTAGTGGTGGTCTTGGCAGTGCAGGGGTTGGACTTGATGATCTTAAAGGTCTTTTCCAACCTAGTTGATTCTGTGATTCCCAAAATGGTGGAGCAGCATCATGTATGGCATTGTATGTTGACCTTGTCAGACTATAACAAGAATATAAGAACATACAGTACAAAGTCAGGAGTTTTGCAATGATGGCTTGATGTGGCCTGTGTCCTGTCTTATGCTTCTCAGTTTTTGCATTTGCAATCACCCATTCAGAGAAAGTTCTTGGTCGGCATGGAAGTTGGAAGCCGCAGAATTTGTTTCTGATTTGTGAGCTTTGGTAAGTACAATTTTCGCAGTCCACCATGTCAAAGTTCACAAGAGAATAGAATTGCATTTCTTGGTTTTAAAATCTCACTTTTCTAATACTGTGCAACTTGGAGTTTCTGGAACCCACATGTAAAACATGCTGTGGAACAGGTACAGAAACACAAGTCCAAGTAAACTTTGTACTTAGTCAGCAGAAGGTTTTTATCTGTTAAGTGAAACAAGCAAGATATGTTTCTCAACTTCTAGCTGTTTCCTTACCCACATCATATACTCTTTCTGAGAGAGCTTGTTTATTTATTCCCTCCTTTAAAGGCCACCCTTTAAATCTTGACCTGTCTTCATCTGTTTGTCTTCCTGGTTGCTAGTGACTAGCAACAGTCTGTGCAGAACTTTTTTACTGGTCTGCTTTTAGGTACTGCAGGTAACAGAATTATGCAGACCCTCTGAAGTTGTACCCTGTGTACCCTCTGATCCTGTAAAATTTTCAAACCTTAAGTTTACAGTTTCTTAGAGGGTCTTGCATGTTTTCCAGGCTTCTCTTATAGATCCACAATGGCACAGGACTCAAAGGAGCAGGACTATGGCAACTGAACAGAAGTGAAACCCTCACAGTTTGCATTTTAGAATGTAAATGCACATGGGTCTTTCCAAAGAGGGCATACTCTTTAAGATTTGTTATAAAACTACCTGTTTTATCTAGGTCTGATGGCAAGATATTATCCCAGTATGAAACCTCTCTTTTTCTCCGGAAGGCTAGGTATAATGGCTAGAAGAAATTAAATGAAATGTGTGAACCACTTAAAAAAAAAATAAGCAGCCAAAAGTATGGCTTGTGCAGTTACTAAGGTAATACTTGGTATGATATTTGCCCTAAATATCTGTCTTTTTTCTCTGCTTCTGTTCTCTCTGCTGTTGAGCTCATTCAAAAAAGTTTTCTGCAAAATTAATGTATCCTTTATTGTAGAATATTTGATTATTTACACCTATTTTCTCTCCAAGGTTCACTGATGTATTAAAGTGCAGGCTGTTATTCCAACTTATACTTTTGAGGGGTATAATAAAACAGCGATAATTTCAAATGAAGTAAGTCATGATGCCAAAATGGTGTATATCCAAGAGTCTGGAGGAGTTTTAAGTACGACTTTGCTGAATTTCTAACAAAACCAACAGCTTACTTAAAAATGGGCTAACTGGCCAGATGATGAGAGGGTAGGGCTACTGACCATATCTTTTAAAAAGGTTCTAGAGAAGCTCTGTGGGACTACTTGTTGATAAACCTTACTGGGTACTTAGCTAAAATAACAATGAAGTAGAAAAAGGAGTTGGAAGATAATAATCTATAGCTAATCATATAGTTCTGCAAAGCAAACTTTGGTCTGCTAATGTCAAAAAATTCTTTGAATGTGTGAGCAAATAAATAGAGGGGATGTTAGGTGAATCTTTCAAAAGGCTTCAGACATTGTCATAGGTGAGGGACTAATCAGCATTACTCCCAGAGTTTTCTCTTAATCCGTATATTACCTAATTTTGTTTCTTCTAAATTCTTCAGTATGAAAATCAAGAAATTGAATGGGAAGAGTTTGCGAAAAAGAAAAAAATTCTAAACCACCACCAATCTAGAAGCTCACGAATTAAAGCTCATGGTCATGAATCAGTCTAGCTCACAAATGGGCATCAGGAGAAACAGAATTGTTATTATGTCTTAAAATGTCATGATTCGTAAACTATCAGATGATTCTGTGTCTAGCAATGCATAGTGTTTTGAAGGCTGTGGATTGATAATATATCTCCTAAAAGAAATCAAGTAGCTGTGAGGCAATGTAATATCATGGATCAAAAAGTAGCTGAGAGGCAGGAGACAAAGCAGGAACAAATGGTCCATTTTCATCATGGCAAAAGGTTAATAGCCACAAGTTTCTGTACGAGGTCTGTTGTTGTGTAATGTATTTATTACGTATCTGGAAAGAAGAAGGAGAAATCAAGCAGCAATACCATGTTTTCTGTAGATAGCCTCTTTGTAGGTTAGTTGTTAATCAAGTCCAAAGAAGCCTTAAGGAATTTCACATGGACTCAGTCAGATGAGGTGATTGTGAGCTACATTCTTGTTGAAGAAATATAGAAAAAATTAAAAGTAATTGCATACACAGTCATTGTATCACCCAGCAGTGGGGTGTTACATCAAATTTATTGGGCATTAATGGAAAGTCCATCCTGGAAAGAAAATACTGTAGAATTGGACAGGCACAGGTGAACGTAGAGAGAAAGGGTAGTGACATAAAAGTATCTGAGAGTAGAGTGATAAAGGATGTGTGTTAAAAAGACAAAACAAGGAAGAAAAAAGTAATGCAGCAGAGAACAAAGATCAGCAGACTGGTTTTCCCTGTCTCTTAAGAAGAAGGAAGTATTTAACCAAAAGGTGTCTATATAAACTGTGGACCTCATTGACTCTGGATGAAGGTGAAATCAAGAATTTTGCAAGCTTCAAAGAAGGAAGGGGCATTTCTATAGATAACAAGAATATCCAGGGTTATGATAGTAATGCTAAAAAAGAGTATTTGAAGGGATAAAAATCCCCATGCATCAGGATTTAAGGGAATCTATAACTAAAAGGATTAGGATGAGACCTTCAAGGAAGACAGATTATCCTGCATCTGTGAGGGTTTCACCATCTGTGTATCTTTCACCAAAGCATCTGATGCTGGTTACTGCTGGAGACAGCATATTAGGCCTAGCTGGTGACAAGTTTGAGCCAGAACAGAAAGTCCTGTGCTTGTATCTGAAAAACACTAAGTGTGCATCTCTTGTGTTTGTGCCCACTTACAGTGGGCTTTGCTTTCTGCTTAGTTGCATCATGATATTGTCCTAGCTCAGGCTTATGTTTCTGATGATATGATGTAAGTTTGGAATCATTGCAATGAAGTGTGAGCTAGTGGACGCCGCACATGTTCTGAGAAACCACTATCATGATATCCAGACAGAGGAAGTTCCTCAGTCTTTCCCTAATTCTCCAGCTGTAAAATGGAAAACAGTAACATTTGTTTCTCAAGGGGAATTATCAAGGGGTATTAATTGACAGTTGCTCTTTGAAAGGTATCATGAAGTGGTATTTATATGGCATATATCATGAAGTACCATTATGTCCTGACCATTATGTTCTGACTTCTTTCCTAAGACTGTGTTTTGATTGTATTCATCTTTCAGATGTACTGAGCAAAACGCTTTTAAGAAAGGGGAGGGAAATGTGTGCTGCTTCTTTCAATATAGGAGTACATATTGTAGGGGCAAATATTTCTAGTTATACACATGGTGGCTGTGTCCAGACAATGCACTTTAGCATTTTTTTTTTGTTTAGCTTTGGGTAGCTTCCAGTTTTGCAATTTCTTCTCAGAATCTTAAAGGAAGACAAGTTCAACCTCAAAAGCTAGTATCTAAAGCATGTTCCAAGAAAAAAAAGAAAAGGATCTATCTTTATATTTGATTAAATAGGTTTTTCTGACTGCAAAATATATGTCGGAATTCTGTGGCTGTGCCCATGTTTCTATCAAAAAATGCATTTCAATTTTATTACTGCTTCATTTGTCAGTGATCCTTTTCTTTTGTATCTTCATTTTTTAAAAGTATTTTGCCATAGCGCCTGATTATTCTTTTTTCATTGAACTTTAATATCTTTGACTTTAATATTAAGACTTCTGTATTTCCAGGGCTTCAGTTGGTTCATGTGTCACTAAGACCTGAGCGTGATTTTGGCTGCAAAATTGTAAGAATTTTTTAAAATTCCATGTAAGAGCTAAACAATGGTGCAACCATTTATTGCATCGCATCTTTATGCACCATACAACAAAGTAAGTTAATACTGATCAGGTAAGTTTTTGATTTCCTGGATTTCGTGAGGTTTTGTAGTGTTTACAGCTACTGTGTGGTGTGAGTTAGTTGTTAAGGCATCACACATAATGCACAAGGTAATTGTGCTAATTCAGCTTTTCATGAAGGACAGATAACATTTGATCCCTATGACATAAGATCTACAGATACTGTAGCATTCTGTGAATGAATCTAAACTTTCTGGGTTTTTAGTGTGCTTTTTTGTCCTGTCCTTTTTGAGATTTCATGGTTCAGATGCTCAGTATTAACCACTGTTAACTTTGTCAGATTTCATTTTTAATTTTCTTTTTCCAAGAACCACAAAGTTTTCTAGTTTAAACATAGGTCTGCTGCCTTCTTTTTGTTCAGATCAAACAGTAATTTTTATCAATTTGTGTAAGCATGTTTGCAGATTATTTTTGTGAATTGATTGGTAATTTAACTGCCTCGTCTGGGGAACAGTAGTGAAGTTTGGCAAATCATTTTGCAGAGCTTCTACAAAGAATTAAGAAAGTTCAGCTTCCATGAAACTGTTTTACAATGGTAAAATTGGTAAAATTGGAATTTGTTTCACTTTTAAATGTTTTTAGGCTCAGTGGTAAATTCAGGTGTTGCAGTCTGCCTGGCAATTTCTTTAAAATTTTAAAATTATGGTCTATCAACTGTTTCACTGGGGTATATGACCTCTAATCTAACCAACTACTGGTTACCACCAACCAGTAGTTGGTGGTAAGGTTTTAGGGTTATGCAGACTAATTTGCAGCCACTTCTGCTATAGCTTAAACAGCAAGTATTACTTATTGATAAAAATAGCCTTTGAAATGCTTGACTGCTTTTGAGAAAACTTGTTCAAACTTCTCATCTCTTCCTAGGTCGTTAATGTTTTTGATGAAGCCAGATAATATGTCAGCATATTGTGTTGAATAATGCCAGAACAATTTCACCAAAATAGAAGCAACTTCATAATTTTTACCTTTAGCATGGTATAAAATGGAGCAACTTTTATTTGATTTTTTTTTCCCATTTGTGGAAAATACTGTAGACTGATGAAATGACAACATCAAAATTATGCAGGCCTAACATGTTCTTTTCTCGTCCTTATCTTTCTTCTTGCAATGAAATCGATAACATCTGTGATTTAATCTCTTCAGTTTTTTTTATTTTTACTGCTCTGCAATTTCAGAACCTTTTGCAGTTTTAGGAAGCTGCAGAATAACAATAATAATAATGAGTAAAAATACCTATTTCTCATTTTTTAGTTTATTTTGAATAGGCAAAAAAGGAGGAGAAGAATGCCAAGCTTCATATTTTTTCTTCTGCCTGTGACATAATTTCAGTTTGAATCTTTGTTAGCAGCTAGTTTAATTTACCATTTGAAAAGCTGACAATATTACTCTATTAGTAAAGAAAAAACTCTGAAGACCATTTCTGTTGCAAAGCATTGACGTCATATCAACAATGGGCTTCTTTGAAAGACAGGTATTGAGCAGTAGGTACTGGTCTCCCATATTCCCCTTGAACTTTCTCAGTGCTATGTGCAGTTTCTCTTGTGTTATATGTGTGAAAGATAGTCATTTCTCATGTAATTCTTGTAAAAATATGCTCCCCTAGCAGTTAAGTCATAATCATCTCATAGTGTAGTCCTTTGACTGCTAGTTGACCTCATTGTAGTTAACCCTTTCTCTGGAAGAAAATTTAGATAACTTTCTTGCAACAGCTTTTCTTAAATATATTTATAGATCATGTAAGTAATACCTAAACTGATATAATTGAGAGCTGAAGGCAAATAATATGGAACCACTTCCCTAAAACCAAAGGTTAGATAAGGAATGACACCTCTTTTAAGCTTAAAATATGTGGGAGGATGGGAATGTAGAAAGTGGCATACAGTGTGTGGATCTCACGTTAAAATGTGTCTGACAGTAAACAGTAATTAGTTACTATTTCATACAGCGCATATGCTGGTTTATAAAGTTAGAGTTTGAAGAAGCCTGCAGTACAAACCCTGTCATTATTATCCTTGCTGGGAGAACGTTCTTATTCGTGGTGCAACCTTGTGATGAGAAGGGCTGGTTTATTTCAATAAATATGAATCTCTCTGCTCCCTCAGAGAGGCCAGCTCACCTGTCAGTTACAAATGCATCTGCTTCACTAAACACCAGCTTTGAGTATATAGTAGCTTGGAAAAAGCAGGTCAGAAATACCCCCAGAGATGCCAATATAATAGTACTCTTGGCAGAGACTTGTTTTGAATATAACCTTCCAACAATTCTGTGATCCTGGCCCTTGTAGAGTCTGGGAGCTCTGGGCATCCTGAAAGAGCTGGAAGTCCTTTAACCTGACTTCATTGTACACACTACTGTCATGCCGGTTTTCCCATGCTGCTGAATGATAACTTTTGGCACATGCAGTAATCCTAACTAGTATTGTACAGTTCAGTCCTGTCCTCGTTGCTCCTGAAGTAAGTGCCAGGTTACCTGTGTCAGTTTGCTGTTTCTTCCTTAAGTTTCTCTCCTATGATTCTCCTTGACTTTGGCAATTTATAAATAAATAAATTAAATTCCTGTATTATCACTTTCTTCTTCCTGGGTACCCTAAGTTGTCCTGTCTATGACTGATTGAAAGTAAAATGTTTTCTATGTATGTTCTTTTTAATCAACACCATGTGTTTAGGTTGATAATAATAACAAAACTAACTGAAGTCTTCCTGGTTTGAAATAGCATTAATGATTCACAGCAGAAAGAACAAACACATGCTCCAGGCTCTTAGTGTTCTTAACAACTAAAATACCTTATTCAGAACAAACTCAAGGTTCTGTATGGGATGAGTAGTCCATCCTTTGTCCTATCTCTGCTTCCCATCTTTCTCACCTGGGAGCTGTTGTTCATCGTTCCTTGCTGTAAGGAGAACCATCTTTTTAGCTGACTTCATCTCTCCAGTGAAAACAAACACATTTAAAAGGCTCTCCAAAATTAACATGGAGACTTCTTGGAAAAAAACAGTCAAAGGGAAAGTCTGTTGTAAATCCTGAGCTATTTTTACTGTCATGAACATGTCTAAATCATGTCATGGGGAATGACATTAGTTATGCATTGCTGGTATCAAATGAGTTGACTCCAGACCAGATCCCGTCAGTAGGACTAACCAGCTTGCCTAGTGGGGAATGCTAATTCTTCTGCTATGCTTATGGGGCAGTGCTTTCTTTTATTGCACGAGAAATATATAAAAAAATTGGAGCTTGTTCATTGCTTTCTAACATGTGTCCAATTGTGCTGTGTGGACATGGTTTTCATCACCTTGGAAATTTGAACCTTTCTGAAACACATCTCTTCTCTTCCATATAAATATATTTTCTATTACTACCAATAGCCTCTTCTGTTATGTGCAGAATTTCCCTGAATTGCTTGTGATTTTTCTTGAGGTGTGGTGCTTCAATTATAAAACCATAGACTAAATGAGAACCTTATTTATAAAGGAAAACAGATTAGAATATTTTCATCTGCCTTGCTGAGAAGTCAAAGGGAGATTAAAAAGGCAGTGGCCTAAATTTATGTTATTTGTATTTCTGTGAGTCTAACCTCAATCATGTAAAACAGCCAGTAGGCCTGTATTAATGGGAGAGGCCAAGAGAAGTGAGTCACAAAGGGTTGTTGCCCTTAGGACATGGTACATTATGATAATGTGATGAAGAATAATTACCAAATGTGAAATATGTATTGTCAAACATAACAGCAAGCTATTCCTTACTGAAAGTGAGGATGTGAGAAAGAGAGTGAATGCCAGTCAGCCAGGAGTAGGTTTCTAAAGGCACCTTCACTAAAACCGAGTGTAGAGGCACTGAATCAGCCCTCAGTTTTCACAGGTTAAGACAGGTAAGTAGAGTGGAGTAAGCTTGTATTGTTTGCACTGAAGCCAGATCTTAAAGATTACTGCAGAGATTATAGATTTATATTTATGGCAGATTTAATGATAGCATTTCTGATGATGACCATTGTTATGATAAAGTCCAATGAATGGCAGTGATGACAAAAGTGTAAGGCTTCATCAAAGTATATTAAAAGATGAAGAAACGGAATAGGAACAATTATACACATACATGTTATTGATATTATTTCTGATGTAATACACCAGTTCTTCCATTTTCTTCTTCTAAGTGTGTTAGGATTCTTTTTCAAAAGCTTTATTTGTGGCCACTGTGTGTGATATTGTCAGCATTAATATTGTGTTTGTGGCATGCAGTGTGGAACATGGAGCATGATGGTGTCCTCAACGTAAAAAGGACATGGAACTGTTGGAACAAGTCCAGAGGAGGGCCATGAGGATGATCAGGGGACTGGAGCACCTCCTGT